>VYZW01050662.1:3333-62301 GCA_013401315.1 Balaeniceps rex
GAGTTTTCCCATACGTGCATGTATTCCACCAAAGTTTTCCCATTATTAGGCTCATGGCAGACAAGACACTTTTTCATGTCTATGAGTCTGTGTGGCTGAGACCTCGGAGACAGAGGTCATCCTCTGTATGGGAGGCGACAGTCCCCTCCTGCCAACAGGCTGGTGGAGCAGGGCAGCAGGAACAGCAAATGACTGATTGCTTGGGGTGCTTGGGTTATTTAGAAAATACTTTAAGACAGCATGTATACTTTCCTTCAGGTGACATACATATTATTCTGTGTACAATGACTTGAGATGGAGCAGTGACTGTGTCCACAATTTTTTTTTTTGCCTGCCTGAAGCCAGCAAGGACTTTCTCTATCCAGAATACAAGTTGGTGGCTATACTGGAAGAAAAGATCAGAAGGACAAATGCAGATACCACATGTTATAATGACTAGAGAGTTCCCGAATAAGGAAATGGAGGGCCTACTAGTTTTGCAATGGCAAAACTCAGATAAGGAAATTTCTACTGGTCAATTCAAGCAGATGTGTCAGTGTGTCAAGCAAACATGCAGCATGGCTCCAGGCAGATGGCAGTGGTTGTGAAATAGGTATCCAGATCTCCCAATGCTAAGCACTTTGCATAGCTGGGTGTGTTGTGAAGGCACTTTCCTTTGGTCTCTCTGTAGCCAACGCAGATAGAAAAGGGATGCTCCTAAGAACCGCTCTCCTAAGGATTGTTATTTAGGTGCCTGAATCATTCCCTGAAGGGGTTTCTTTTTCCTGTGGCTACAGAGGAAGTCTAAGGAAATTTGCATCAAAACTCAGCCAATGAAATTATGTCATGTACAACCCTCCTTTATAGCTCCTTCAGTTTACACAGACAGAGAGGAAAAAGAATAGGAGGAGCACAGTTTGAAGTACCCCTGCTATTTTCATATCTCTAATATGAAAACACCAGAAAACATTTCTGAAGATGCAGCTGGTTGACTGAACTAGACAGCTATGAGATGACATACCTGTGGCTGGCTGGCAGCCCAGACTGCAGTGCAATTGAGTGTGTCTAAATGGAGATCTCCAGCAGGCTAAAGAGAAGAGATGCTCCTGCTAGGAATTTTTTGCCAAAAAGGATGGGAAAATATTTTCAAGGAACAAGTAAACAGGACTGTGCACTTTCCAGAATGATGATGGGAAATGGGAATCAAGAGTTGGTGGCTATGGGAGGCCATGGATCTGCTGGTGATGATGAGTATTGACATTGGTGTATGGAGGTATAGACAAGAGAGCTCAGGAAGCTTCTGAAGAAGGGAAACCAAAGTAAAGAAAGAGCATTCTGGAAATGAGCAGCTCTTTTGGTAAGAGGGGTAGGTTTTTGTTGTGGATCACTGATTCTCTTACTAAGACAGGGGAATGATAAACTTTCAATCCTCAACAGTAGAAGAGCAGTCAGTTTTCTGGGGAAGGAAGCTGTTACCAGAGGAGGTTAAATTAATAACAAAATGGATTAAAATGAGAACTCAGCATAATATCAAAAGATGTTGAGAATAAAATGAACCAAAGCATCAAGAGACAGAGAGAGAATATCTTTGATTAGCTTTATGCCAATAACTGGGAGAAGAAGTGAAAAATAGTAAGGATTTGAAACTCTCTTTGTAAGAATTTATTAACCATCTGGGCATTTATAAAGCCTGATAGGAAGGTCTGTGTGACTGAAAATTTAAAAAAAAACCCGCAGTGGTTTTGGTGAGTGGACTATGTAAAGGACACAGGTACTCTTCCAAAGTTCACTTATGAGTTGCCTGACGAATCACAACTTGGCAGTGTCTGCAACAGACCACCAAGCCAAGCCAGATTGCAGGATGACTAACCTCTCCTCTTACAGCAGGGGAAAAGCTGCACTAACATGTATGATGGGATACTGCATGAGATATGTTCGAGTTCTTGTGCTGAGAGGAACGAAAAGTTCTTTAGTTTTAGCATCTAAACTTGGGGAACTCTAACTTAAACATCATTTTGAAAGATTAAGAGAAATAGATCACAAACCTGAAAGACAGGGCTGCTTAGGTACAAATGATTTTTACTTGATTACATTTGCAAGCAAAATAACAGAACTAAGATCCATAGACTAAATAGATACTTGATGTTTTAAAACATTCTGTTTCACAGAAATGAAAACAATTAGGAGGTAAATCAGCTGGGGAAAAGACTATCAACAAACTGATGAATTATGATTGAGAGCAGAACATTTCACTGGATGCTTCAAAAGCCACATTATGACAGTGGGAACAGAAGACTTTGCTGGCTATAAAACCAAACCAAAACAGTTAGAAGCTTGAATCAGTGGGGAGGTGAAAGGACTTTATAAAAGCAGTATAAAGCAGTGGGGGACTGGTAGGGGGGAAAGTTGATACACATGGGTGCAAGCAGGTACCATATATTTCAGTGCAGCTACATGTAGTCTATCATAATATTTCTGTAGGTTTTACCACAATGGTAAAGCAATAAGAGTAACCAGCCACAAGTACAATTTAGTAAGAGCTGCGATAAAGTTTCCATTGCAGAAATCTCTAAAATTAAGATTTCACTTGCTTTCTAATACCAATGCTTTAATTCAGATAGGGTTAATTCAGCAAAGTGTTATGGTTCTTTCATGTAGTTGGTAAATTAAATGTTGCAATGTTTTCTTTTGGCTTCATAATTTATGAATTCAGTCTCAAAACTTTGCTTGGTAACTTCATGGGATAACGAAATTTCCCATGTAATCTTATTCATAAAATATATACTACTTGTGCAAAAAAAAAAATCTTAAATGAAACCTGAAATGTTGCTGTTTGCCTCATGTGTCGCTGCCTTAGTGAAACAGCTATGATTTAATATGCCCACAGAGCCTTCAACATGACACCCTTAATTCTCCTTCTTGACAATGAGAAAGCCACTTGATGAGTAGCTGAATTGCCAGCTTTTAGCAACTGCTTTTCTTCTCTGTTGCTTTTACTTACTGCAGATTCTTGAGGAACCAAGGGGGTAGGTGGCCAGCAGAAGACTTGTAGGGGACACGCAGTAGAATAGGTCCATCTGGCAAGAGGTGATAAGAAGGGAAGAAAGAGATGGCTGATGTGGGGCATCTGGAGAAGGAAAAACCAACCACCTTGTCACCTTGTGCATATATGCAGAGCTGTTCCTCCTCTTCATTTTTTTCAAGGGATCAAAGACATTGGAGGGCCCAGTGCAGCATCATGGTCTGGTGCTGAGTTCATAGTTTGTTACAGGGGAAAAGAAGGACCCACAAATGTTAAGTAGAAGAGGTAGAAGTTTTTTTTCAGAGTGGGTGTTTCTGTTTTCTGGGATATGTGCTTATATATTACATCTGTGGACTTTGCCATGCAGCCAGCTCTGAGCTTGATTCAGAATCCACTGTGCAAAACATTTGTACTGTAAGATTTTTGGAGGGGAAATTTTTTTCTGGAAACCTAAAATATCTGCAGTCTGTGATATCACAGGAAAATTGAGTTGTTGGAGGCATTCACAAGACAGGATGAACATAAAAATTATCTCTTTTTGTAAATACACTTTCATTTCAGTTACATCCTATGTGCCCTGAATCCTGTGTGGCTCTCTCCCTTTCTCCTCGCAGCAGTTTTTCTTGGTAAGGTTCTTAGCTGATGTTGGCTGAGAAATTTATTGTAAAAGTCAGCATCTAATAACTTGCTAAGACTTAACTGGAAAACAAACTGAGGGATGCTTCTTCTTCTCCAAGCTATCAGACAGAAAAAAGCATGCTGCTGTCTTGGAACCGCATCTTCTCTCTTTCAGTTGCATTTGTATTGCTTAAAGAGATGGTTGTATTGCTTAAAGAGACATAGAAAACTATCTGGGCTCTAAGGGAAACTCCTTGTTTGCAGCCTGGGCCAGTCTGGGTTACCAGAGCTACAAGGTGCCTTTTCCAGCTCCAAGCCAGCTGTGCTGTCTGCAAGACCGGGGAGGAGACATTACAGGGCTTTGGCAGACACTTTCATATTTCTACTGTGCAATGCTAGCATATCTTATACGCTGTATCCACAGGGCTACATGTGCTTCTTTTAGGGATGCTGAGCCTTTGCTACATCCTTCACTTTCCCTCTTTGTCTGATAGTTGAAATCAATCCTTCAGGGCTATTAGTTCAACTAATGACACCTGCCCAGTAACGTGGCTACCAGTGAGCTCTCAGTGTCTCAAGAAAGATATCTCAGATAAAATTTAAGACTGCAAAGTGTAGTAGCTGGCTTTATGCTGCTCTCTTTATCCTCCTTCTCCTTTAATATTGAGCATTTTCAGTTAGAGAAAAAAGAAATCATCTGTGAGCACCCCTTGTAGACCATAGAGTAACTCCAGGTGCCCACCCTTGTGGCTATGCTCTGCTGAAGGTGGCCACGCTGGTCACCTGCCTGCTGGTGCCTGAAGGCATGAGATGTATTGTGCCAGTACAACCGGTGTCTGCTCCATGCACGTTCCCCGGAGTGTGGCTGGGCCACCTCCAGCCAAGGCAATTCATCTGGCTTGTGGTTCATTCCCCTTTGGGATCACCTCCCGGCCCACCAGGGAAGGAGATGGGTAACTCTATCAGCAGCACCCTGATCTGGGCTCCTAGGCCCTCTCTGCTCCCAGGAGCGTGGTCTGCCTCTCTCATGGGACAGGAGTGCTCCCGTGAAAAATGGTATCTAGGAACAGACTAGAAGAATTATCCGCTAGTTAATAACACTAGTTATTTCCCATGGGCTGTAGATTGGTCATCTGTTAACCATCAGAAGAGAAGGCTCTGGAGAGAAAAGTAAACTTCCCAGGTTCATGAAGTTAAGGAAACTTCTTATCAAATTAATTATAAGTGATGGTGTGGCAACACCATCTTCCCCTCAATCCAAAAATCAGAGAATGGCAGATCATATGGTGGTATGCTGCCCACCTTTATCTCAGTAGGATGGCCTCTACCATAGGAGACTGTGTTACAAATCATTCACAAACTTTACAAACACTTTAATATGCGTGCCTTCATGATTTCATGGCTACATTTTCAGGCATGCTATCCTGTTGCCATTTTCTCTTTATATAGGTGTTCCTGGCCTTCTTTTTTCTTTTGCTAAACTTCTTATGTTTGGGCATTAGGCCTTTAATGACCTTCTTCAGGAGGTTTTGGCTTTTATTCCTTTATTAGTACTCTCAAATCCCAAATTTAGTCTCTGGGATAGTTCACTTCATTTGCACACACAGTCATCCCTTTTGTTTTTCTCTTCAGCCATATCCTCATGCTTTTCACTCTTCTTTCCCTCTGTATAGTTATGTTTCCCCATGAGCTCTTTCTCAGGAGCTTATTGTTTCCACAAAATCACTGTTTGGATGAAATCTGTCCCACCTGGATAGGCTTTTTGTACCTCAAAATTACATATGCACATCACAAAAGGAAAAGCTTCCTTCTTTTTTCTTTTATATTAGCTCTCCAGTCATTTAGTGAAGTCCCTATTCTGTCCTCTCCCTCTTTTGCTCTGAATGAGTAGTATGTAATACTGCAGAGGTTACTTTTACAAAAGGCATTCTCACCCTTTGTCCTACAGCTTATATTAGTTCCTCTAATTTCTTGTCTGACTCTAGTCTGGATCTGGTGACCCTGGGGCCTTGAAGTGTGGTGATTTCTTTTTCATGCTCCTTTCTTATATTGCAACTTAGGAGATATTACTGCTGTATTTGGTTTACTGGACCTTACTTCCTTTTACTCTGAGGCCCCTTTGCATGGTCTTGGCAGGCTCCTTGCACCAACCATCCACTACAGACATGAACATAACATTTGGTAACCTGTGTTCACTCAGTCAGGAACCTCAGTTCACTACTTGCACTACCTAGGACAAAAAGACAATCAATCAAAATGAGAGGCAACAGCTAAGACAAGGGTAATAAAAGGAGTTCGTTTTAATGTAAAATAAAACTATTGCATAGCATGCACTACTACAAAAATACTGTTGTGGTTAAGTGATTAATCTATTTTAATATAGGGGGGTTTATGGACATTAGGAACATGTGGATTTTTAAATGGGAAATGAAAAAGAGAGCAAGATATTCAAGTCAACCTCATAGGCAACGGCACTGATCACTTTCTGTGTCCAAATCCACTTCTTCCCACCAGGATCCAGCAATGGCCACGTTCTCACCTAGCCCAGCTGGAAGGAGAAAGTGGTTGTCACCTACTGAAAATCCTTTGTGACTTGCTAAGGTGACAGTCTCTGCACCCCTTAAGGACAGAAGGAAAATTCCTGAAGTGAAGGGCTCTGAGCCCTGGGGAAAGATCCTCCTGGGGCTCTGGTCTCACTGGGTGTCTGGTCTGGCATTATCACTTTGATGTTCTTCCATGTCAAAAACATTAGCAAAGAAGATTTGGAAGGAGCCATAGGTTAGTACCCTTTCTTTCTAACAGTGTCTGTTAGAGAGTTCTTGGGCAATTATTGTAAATTTACAGGTCAGTATATCCTGCTAATCTGGAGGTAGGCTTCCTGATCTGGACTTTATAACTAAATCTTTATGCCTGATATCTCATGGTAAGTTCATTGTTCTTGCATGGACATGTAAGTGATTGTTTCTTAACTATCGAGTGTTTCTCATTCTGCAAAATCGTGTCAGTAAAGGTCTCTACTGCAGCTTCAGGTGCCAAATCCCTCCATGTTGTCACTAGGTGCTCTTCCGCTATCCAAAGGCTTTGTATTGTCACTAGGTGCTCTTCTTCCGCTATCCAAAGGCTTTGTATTGCTTTTTCACTACCCTCAGACATATGCCTAATGCTTGTTTAATCCAGAAAGAGAGTTCGGGAGTGAGTGCAGCAAAACCAGGGTAGGGTTGACAGTTATGGCCCCTATAACAGCCACAGAGGGAATGAGGCATATCTAACTGACTGATTGTTACACATAAAAAAATCTCCAGCCATCATAGATTATTTGTCTGCAATTCCACTCTCATTTTTCACTAGTAATTGTTAGTGTTATTTGACATTCCATCTTCCAATTTGCTGTGGTAATGGACTCAAGGCTGACAACAAAGTGATGAAATACTGCTTATCTCGGTTTTATTTCTTCTCTGAATAAAACCGTGGTGGACAAAAATATCTTGTACAGAAAAGTACTCTCCGTATCGATGCACTTCATGATCATTCAGCATCTCAGCTCTTCAGAGCTGATCTTATGGTCCAAGTTTTTTTCTACATTCCAGCAATATAAAATGTGCTAATTGGCTTACTATTTGATTGTATGCATTGTTCACTGGGTTGAAAGAGGGTTTCCTACTCTTCCAAGTGTAAGAGATTGTTAGGTGCGTTCACATCTGAAAACTTGTGAGTCTCAAAGGTTCCTCAGGCATTTATCTTTGTTTATTCATGCAAGTTTTTGGTACTGGGAATCGAGATATGATCACCTGCTACTCTGGGCCATGTCAGTGTTTGCACCCGGGTTAAGACAGGAAGTTCTCCATGTTACTGGATGACGGTTGCAATGTTACCAAGTTCAGCTGCCATAAACTGATGGTGGAGATCCTGATTTTGCTGCTGCTTTATTGGGGGGGGAGGGATATAAAAATCTGTTTAGTTCTGGCTGAAAGCTTGAGTAACATAGTACAAATACAGCAAGATTTTGTAATATCATATCTTCTGGGAAGCTTTCTGAACTGTTATCAGTAGGAACCTTCCTCCAGAAGAGGCTTCCCTTGGAAAAGAAAACTGACAAGCTGGAGTGTGTATTCATTTAGTTTTCTTGTAATCAAACTGCCTCAAATTAGAAATTATAGGCTTTTATTTTCTTTATATCTGGAATGTACCTAGCTGGCTTCTATTCTGCCATAAACCACCCAAAGTGGCTGAGCACTGTATGTCTACAGTGACATATCTTGAGCTTCACTTTTGCACCAAGTGATTAGGCTACAAGAAGCTGAATGCTTACGAACTTTCTATAAAAATAGCTAATTTAACAGAAAAAAGACCCTTCCAGACATTTTGATTTTCTGAAATTCTGAATTCTGTTTCTGAGGGTTTTTTTTCAGGTTTCTGAATTTTTGTGGATTCCTGTCTAATGTTATATGTCCTGTTTTGTGAATCCTTTGCTATATATAGAACTGAGGAGATCTGTGGACTGTGAGAACGCAACCCCAACTTTGTGTCAAGCAGAGAACCTGTGCTATGCTGTAGTAAAAGGGATTCTATGAGATGCAGGAAAGGAGTGACTTACTCTGTCATCTTTCTCCCTGTATCTCTCAGAAGTATGTTGTAATTTGTTTTTATGTGGACCAGAAAAATTCAAGAATTATGACCAGTTCTATGAGACTGACATAACTTCAGAAATCTGGACAAGGTAACTGGAAAGAATTTATAATAAAAGGATTGTTTATCCTTAATAGCTGAAGAGATTAGCATTTTTCTGTAATACTGTGAATTCATGCCTGATATGCCAGGGATAGAAGTGTAATAGAAACATCTTTTTTCAGATGATGACTGCGTATTTTTTACTGCCTGTGTTTGATTGCAAATTTTTTGAAATGGTGAAAGTTAGAAATTGTGCAATGCTCAGGCAGAAAACCAACCATATCCAGTTCAGAGATGTTTCTGGAGAGTTTTTCATTTTTTTGCGGATTAGCATAGAACTTGCTCCCAGCATTTACAGCTGGTTTAACTCAATTTTAGTTGACACAATGTGTAAATTTACACCACACAGTCTCTGCACTGGCAAAGCTTAAGAGATTTAATCTGCCTGTTTTTATTGAAACAGAAATACCCAGTGCAATTCTCTCCCCTTTTCATCAAATTATTATCTGTTGTCACCAACATATATAAAATTTGCTTTAATGTCAAAATGATTGACATTACATATTCTTAAAGTCTATTTTGTTTGTTCATTGTTACTTATAACCACATGTTGATTCTGACTACTCATTAAGGTACCATTTCTCCTCATCTTCATTGAACATATTTCAAACTCTCAAGAAAATATCCTGCAAGTATACTTGGATAGCTCTATTTGAGCATGCTCTATCGGCAAAAACTCTGATGAGCCTGATGGGAATATTGGCTACCTCAGGGCTGCAAATTCAGCCATTGCATTGCCAAAAGTGAGAAATGCTCAGAGCTTTTAGACATGCATTGATAAAATATCAGTTTTATAACTGATAAAATAATTTATAATATTAGAAACACAACAAGTTTATTAAACTCCACAACAGCTCTTGCCCCAGGGTGGAGCAAGAGCTGAAGGACTGAGGGCAGGGAGGCAGGAGGCTTAGTTCACCACTGGAGACAAGTCTTGTGTCTGCACTGGAGGAGCTTCTGATCTGGTTGATGCTGGCTACCATTTATTATGGTAAGCTTTCCACTTCTTGTGGAATGCCAGAGGTGAATTGAGAGGGCTGCATGGGGAGTGGGCAGAAAAGGGATGGCTTAGTGCAGGAATGATGTCAAAATTACAAACACCCACAAAAATGTGGATGTGTGAAAAAAGGTGGGAGTGGGGCAAACGTCCATGGGAAGCATAAAAAATAGCTACATTTAAGAGTGCAAAGACGACTTTTTTTCAGGTTGATAAGTTCCACAAGAGAAAAATAAACATAGTAATAACAGTAATATTACTATAATAGTAGATTGCAAAATATTTCAGCCACAATAAATGCTCAAAAATATCTGGTCAACTGGCATGGGCAAATGTTTGGAAAAAGAGGATGAAGGGAGTTTTACTTAGTTATTTGCACCCCTAGGCAGGTGTCAAACACACTCACAGCCCTTTTGTTCTTCCTGAACATAGAGCATTTGGGTTTGACAATCCAGTATTGGTGAGCTCTGCAGCCTTATTCTCAGTGATAGCTGTTCTCACTCTGGCTCAAGAGGCACTGTGCCTATTGGAAGCAAAATATTGTTAGAGACTGAGGAGAGAGGCATTATACCAGCTGCTCAGTCCCATGGCACAAAATATGCCTTAAAGGATGCTAAGAAAAAGTTAATTCTCCACTAACTTTTCAAATCAAGAGCTGAAAGCTGATTGTGTGCATAGTTGTAATTTTCCACTGCAAATCTATGTTTGCTTTTCAATTTTATCCACCCAGGGAACAAGTTTGGAGCTGTTGCAATCACTTGTTTTTATATTCATAGTCTAAGACCCCAAATCTTTAAAAAGAAAACATTAGTTTGGAAGTAAAACTCTAGTCTGTTTCTTCTAGACTTAGGAATTTCTAGCACTAGGTATGTAGCTTTAATTAAGAGTGACTAATCTCCACAAGCACTGCTTCACCTAAAATGGGAAGTTTAATTAATGGTTGGGAAGAAATTGAAGAGAATATCTAAGGGTCCAGCTTGGGACAGTTTACCTTGAATCATAGCTGGTCTTTCTCAGTTATAGATCTAAACTCTCCCAGCTTGAATAAATTCTGATCAAGACTTTGAGTCTTGTGAAAGGATCACCTCTAATACCCTTAGAAATCAGGATACAGTAGAAGCAGTGTATCTGTTCTTGTTTTCGAAAGAGCATTCTTGGTTTTCTTAGGCTATAACTACAAGGCAATTTGTCCCCCCGNTGAGGCAGGTTCCCACAGACCTCCAGATTCTTAAAATAAAGTGTTTCAATTTTCCATCTTGTTTCTGATCCCTTCAATTAAACTGGACTTACTGCATTTTGCCAGGGTGCAGCTTGGCAAAGCTAATTGCAAGCTCCAAAAAGAGAAAAGCCACAAATGGGAGTGATGCAGAAAGATGAAGATTTTTTTAAATTGTATCTCTGAGCAAAAAAGAAAAGAGAACATAAGAATGGACATAGTTTTGATCATAGGTTTATCTTGCTTTATTTTGGTGGAAAAATGAGGCCTTGTTCACTGTGCTGAAAGCAAAAGATTTGGAGACAATCTGTTTTTTCATTTAAATATGATTTTATGAAAAAAGAAAGAATACAAAATGGCCAGAGATCTGCAGAATGAAGACTTACCAATCCCACTTCTGACTCTGTTTTTTCACTTGCAGGGAAGGAGTTTGCCTTACAAAATTGGAGGCAGTCCAAAACAAAAGAGGTTGCTTCTTGTACTCATATCTAAGACCTATAATATTTTGGCTGCTCATGCCTGGTAGAAATCAGGGGACAGCTATCACATATCCTGCTATTACACATGCATAATTTACCTCAAGAAAGATAAGAATGGATGGAAGTAATTTTTATCTGCACGTGGCAACAAAAACCCTTGCACCCACCCTGCCAATGCAATTTACAGAGTGATAATAAGATTTTGATTCTTTGGGGAGGGAGGCGAGTCAGCAAGGCAGAAATTCTTGAGAGATGAAGTGATCCTCACTTCTAATCAGAAGAATTTAGACTCTCCAGACCTTAGCATGGAGCCAGCTAGAGAATTTGATGCTATCTGTGAAGAACATTAGAAGGAGGGTATGAACTCGAAATGTGCACTGAGGAATCTTAAAACTACCTTTCCACTGCATGGTACTGGGTGTAGCTTTTGACATATAGCAGAGATATCTTAGGGCTTCCCTAAATGCCGCTGCCTAATAATTGCTCTGGAATGGATGTTACAACTAACACTTGCCAGAGTGCAAGTTACTGCGGCTGTGCCTGATCTTGACTCCAGCTCGGAAGGAGGAAGGAAAGTAGGTCAGCGAAAGACAGCTCCGATGTATATCACATGCTCAAAAGGGTGAAAGCATCCCTCTGAGAGTTTGCACAGGTGTTAGGACACCTTTTTCCAAAGTCAATCAAGAATGTTTTTCATGGATTTATAGAATAATTTAGGTTGGAAGTGATTTCTGCAGGTCCTCCCACTCAAAGCAGGACCAGCTGGATCAGGTTGCTCAGTGGAAATGTAAGAGGTCATTGTCATTTCCAGTGCAGAGGATTGCAAGTACTACTGAAAGTCTGAGTTGGTTGGTTTGTTTTTCAGTATTAATGCAGCTCCTTGGAATGACTTTTATTGGATTATGAGGTCCTGTTAGTAAGACAGCGTTTAGATACCTTGGGCATGGACTAGTTCTCCTAAAAATCCTGTATAGGACTTCCATGAAGGCCTCTGCTTTGACCAAGATGACACATGGCAATAGAGGTGTAAAGGTAAGGGTAACAGCGTAACCTTCATTTTCCTGGCAAGACAAGGAGGCATGTACTGACCGTTTTTCAAAATATCAGCTTTTCTTTAGACTCTGTGTTTTTTATCAGGTCAAATGCACAGCATGAACCCTACATTCAGGCACTCTGAGTTCTGGTTTGCTAGGAGTTTGCACATACAGAAAAATGAAAAATAAACACAAGGAGGACTGGAGTCCTCAATTTTAGAAGCTTGCTTTCAGGTAGGCTTAAATTCCAGTTTTAGGGAAGGGTGAGAAGGATGCTGCTTAGATTATTGAATCAGTTTACCCAGCTTACACTTGAATTCAAAGAAATTACAAATACAGCACTTAAACCCATCATTTCATTACCTATTTTACCCATAGATCCTCATGGAACATGTAAACGTGATCTGACAGTAAGTGTAAAAGCCTGAGCGCACATGCATTGTTGTAGGAGAGAGAGGAAGCAACCTGGTTCAAGTGAAGTAAGAGATACACAGGCCTGCAGGCTTTCAGTCCTTACATCTGAACAGGTATTGAAATCCAGCTGCTGAACCCTGTTTTATCCAATGCAGGACATCCAAGATTTGTCACAGCTGTAAGTACTTTGAAGCCAAACAATTTGTGCATTTACTGGCATCTGCTTTACGCTTAGCATTGACTTTTCCTCACCCCTTCTTTGCTTTATCTGTCTGATATTAGCCACTGTGGAGTAAGAGATCAGTCTTTGTTTAACAGATAGTGCTCGCAAATTTTGTCTGTCTTCATGGTCAATGTATGATGTTCTCCTGGCCCTGACTGCTCAGGAGCATGAGCTACTGGAAGGGACATTTCTCTCCGAGGCTGGATTCCCATTTACCACTCAGGTCTCCAGCAGCAGATGCGACCTGCCTGAAGGGAAAAGCCTGGTGGCCCATGTGGTCAATGACGCTGTGTCCCAGCATGTTGACCTCCAGATGTGAACGATCCATGCGGATGAATATTTTGTGCAAAGAAACTCC
This sequence comes from Balaeniceps rex, assembly GCA_013401315.1. Lineage (NCBI taxonomy): Eukaryota > Metazoa > Chordata > Aves > Pelecaniformes > Balaenicipitidae > Balaeniceps > Balaeniceps rex. The sequence goes on from VYZW01050662.1 coordinate 16,402, forward strand.
AAAATATCAGCTGATGTAATTCTGCATGCTTTTTTCAGGACACATGGAAGTCACGGACGGAATTACTACTTACCAAAAGGCATTTGACTTTTTTTTCTTTTCCTACAAATACATCATTTAGCTTCCTGAGAAGAATCTAGAAGTACTTTCTGGGAAACACACTGACTTAAGCACACCTAGTTCATATGCTTTCACTTAGCATGTTCTGAGAGAAAATTAATTAAATTGCCTGAAAAAGATCCTTCCACTTGCATGCATTCCTTCATTCAGAAATTCAAAGTCAGTGAGCAAATGTAATAGAAACAGTATTCTTTATAGGGAGTTGCACAATATATAATAGATCTCTAATGTGTTTAACAAGTAGGGTTATATTTTTCATTCTAGTGTCATCCTTGCTTTCTGCAGTATAGCTCCAATGCACAGGATGAATCACTTTATTCTGCAAATAATTGCACGATGATTTATCCTACAAAATATCTATTGTCTCCATAAAGCAGAGTTGAGTCAAAAAGGAGCCCAAGCCTCCTGTGATTCTTTTCCATAAATGTGGCACTAATTTGCCCTCAGTTTGCACTCAGTGCTGAGGACATTTCCACTGATTGTACAAGGAAGTCTGTGCCATTCTTCTGTGCTTATGGTCATGAATATATTTGGGAAATAGCTAAGACTGCATCAGTCAATGGGAAAGCAGACAGGGCAGACACCAAGACACCTGTGGGACATTCTTAGCACTGTGCATGGGCCAGACCCCATGGAGCAGGGAGGGTGATGGGCAGAGTATTTGTTCTCTTCCTGTTTACTCAGGTGTTGTGGGAAACCGAAATTTTGGCCGGTGGCAAAATGTTTCCAAAGTTGGGAGAACTTGGAAAGGCAGAGGTGCGTGGTTTGCCATAGGTACACTGGTGCTCTTTGTGTATTTCTCTCCATTTCCATTTGCCATCGCATCTCCCTCTGTATTGTCTTTCTACATAAACATCTACATATGTCAGAGACCTCTTAAAGGGTAAAGAACTCTATGCTGTGTTTATTCCACCTGTCAGTGCTACTTGAAATGTGAGGTTTGCTGCCTCCAGCCCCTGAGTTGTTCTCCCTCTGAATAACCCAGGGAGCAAAGGGACTCAATGTATCTGAGCAAGGGGATACACAAAAATCTTTGACTAAAAAACTTTGAAACAATCAAGGCAGAACAATATAACCAAGGACTCCCCTATAGGCAGGAAACCACTGGAGCTTCGTATAAACTGTAACTACTATTCACTTATTTCATTTTACTTTCTATTTTCACCCTGCAACCTTTACAAGGTCTGATTTAATTGCTGGAAAGCAAACATAAGAGAAGTTATTTCACAACATTGGAGCAGAAATACTTAAATGCAGTGTTATGAGCATAACAGAAAACCACAATTGGAGGCATTGTGTAAGAATATTAAGAGCATATTTCTCTTAGGAGCATTTTGAAGAATGTGTAGCAAGTGTGACAAGTGTGCTTCTTACTGTAATAACAACAGTGTTAAGCTAGACTCAGTGCAGTAACAGTGTTACTCTGTCCTTAAGAATCTCACATAAGCCTGCAAGACTATTTTTATTATTTTTGCCATGCAACACTCTAATGAAATCAATGCCATAGGTATCCCATAATTTTCCATGGGGCTTTAGTCTTCATTAAAAACATATAACAAGGTTAATTACAGAGTGGCGAGCTTTTAATATGTTGCTGTTTACCTTCACTTACAATGCCAAGGTCTGGGACTCTACTGGCCAATTAAATTGCATATTCAAATCTGTGGCAGTTTCTTGATTGACTCATTAGAGCTTAAAAGTAGTTGTTTACTGTTTATTTAGGTGTTTCTTTCTTTTCTGAACTTCATCAGATCCAAATTCCATGCCCAGCTGCTCCCACACAAGAAATCGTTGTTAGTCCATTGGAGCTGTGACCCTTGGATGTGGGAGACGGGGAAGAGCGGGGACTCAGCTGTCACGCTGATGTGAATCTGTAGTGTTTCTAATTATGCCATTCAGTGACTCCACTTTACAGTGAAGCAATCAAATGCAGAATGTGGTCCATGAACATCAAAATAAATTCATCTAGAAATAATTCACCTTAAGCTAGTGCAAGTAACAGAGGTAGTGACTGTCCCTTGCTCTATTCCAGGTGATGGAAACCCCAGTTGGTAAATTTTTACATGTTATATGCACCCATTGCGGGTGGGCATGGGTCACTCATATGATATATGTTAAATAGACAACATATTATTCCGTCTGCTTAGGGACTTGCCTCTCTCCATTTGCTTTATAGAGAATTTGCACACTTAAGTGTGGTCACAGTGCAGTTAGACACCTTCACTAGTCAATAGTCTCCAATAGGAAATGTGAATTCCCCTCCTCATTGCATCTGCTGGTGTGACTGAAGGACATTTGCACTGTATTATACACAATGCCAGATGATCAACATTACCACTGTCCTCCAGCAAGGGCACAGCGTGGGAATGAAGAACCAGTGTTAGTCCAACTTTATTTCCAGCTCAAAGTGCTTGGGAGCCATTGCTCTGTCCCTCCTCACTTCTTCCCCAACAACATCACAGATAACTTTTCATATATCAGGTCCTTAATATGCAATTAAGAAATGAGAGGCTGATCTTGGTTGACTTTGGGTTTTTTTGAGCCTTACATTTTCTAGCTTTCCTGTGTGACCCTAAGGTCTGAAAACTTTCTCTTTTTAACAAGAAAAAAAAAAAAAAGAAATTCTCATGTAATCACAGGATGCTGGGAGCTGGCGTTTGAGGGAAAGTACTGCATACTGGTACAGTGGTGACATAATTAGAAAAGTCACCAACTGCGCTTCCAGTGGTGTAGTGTTCCTCTCGGCCTTCCTCAGCTCTGGGCAAGAAAACTCAGCTGCTCTGAGCCTGAAACCGCACACCCGGGGCTTTCTTCGGCTGTACGCGGCAGAACGGCTGGAGCCCTGTGGTCAGCCTCTTCCTCTATCTTGCAGCTGCAATTAGGGAAAGTTTCGGCTGTGGCATGGTACACCCTGGAGAGAAGAAGGTTGCTGCCGTACCCTGTCCACATTCACTTGCACAGCTGCTGAGGGCCAGTGACAGCGTGGCCCACTGGTCACAGGCGTTTCCCAGTGCCAGAAGGCTGTATGCTATGAAGCGAGAAGATTTTAATTATAAACCTTGTAGCGGGTTAACCCTGGCAGGCAACTAAGCACCACAGAGCCACCCACTCACTTCCCCCTAAACCCAACTCCCAGTGGGAAGGGAGAAGAGAAAAGGAAGAAGAAAAGTGAGAAAACTTGTGTGTAAAGATAAAAAACCCCACCCTTAATAAGCAGAGGAGAAATGGAAGAAGAAAGAAAGCAAAACAAAGCAAGTGATGCAAAGGCAATCACTCACCACCTCCCACGGGTAGCCCAATGCCCAGCCAGTTCCTGAGCAAAAGATGGGTAACCTCCCTAACCCCCTTCTCTCTGTTTTTATTTCTGAGCATGACATTACATGGCATGGAATATCTCTTTGGTTAGTTCGAGTTGTCTGCCTGTTGTGTACCCTCCCAGCCTATTGCTCATCCCCAATCTATTCACTGAGGGGGGGAAAGTAGAGTAAGAAACAGAGAAGGCTCTGATGCTGTGCAAACACTGTTCAGCAACAGGTAAAAACATCAGTGTGTTATAGGCATTGTTTTGGTCACAAATCTAAAATGCGACACCATACAAGCTGCTATGAAAAACATTAACTGCATCCCAGCTAGACCCAATGCAGCCCCCTGCCTTTGAAAAGAAAAGGTTAATCCAGGACTACTGTTAAGAAACATTATCAATGATTTCAACAGAGTTTAGTACCCACTCGTTATTCTTTTCCACTCGTATAGCTCCTCTGAGCTGCAGGAAAGGATTTGAATAAAAGAAAAGGCAAAGTAAACCCTCATCCCCCTGGGACAAAATGTTCCTGCTGTTTTGCTACTCTTTCACTTCAAAGTAAGAGTTTCAGGAATAGCTACAGCACTGAGTATCATGAACCATGAGTGTACCTAATGTTATTCAACATAAACTGTATAAGGAGAAAGTAATCCAGGAATATCAGTCATTGTTGTGCTGGGAGAGGGGAGTCAGATGGGTGCTCGGTGCAATACATCACTCTGAACAAGTCGCAGGCAGGCTCAGAAATGAATGTGTTGCTCCAGGCTCTGCTTGCTGGCATGATTAAACATGAGCCAGCACTGCTGCTGTTTGGTGCCATTGGGTCATATTCCCCTGGAAATCCAGAGCCTTTTGGCAGCGACGCTTGAGTTTGGAGTGGCGCCTCTGTTTCCTCTTACTTGCCAAAGTGAGCGTTGCATTTGCAGAGTCTTATCTTGACCTTCACTCAAGACAAAGCTGCCTGATTTGCAAGCAGGTGGGTTCTGTGTTGGTCATTTTTAAGTTGTGTGGGGTCTTCTTCAGTGAGTCATTTCCCAGGATATTCGTTTGAGCTGTTGTTGAAGGGTTTTAAAGGACAGAGGTGTGGTGGAGAAGAAATGTGCATATTTCCCAGAAACAGTGTTTTGGATTTTACAAATGTGTGTTTGAGCCCGTGTGTGAGTATGATGTGGATGGTACTGCATAGTCAGTTGGGTGTAGTGACTAGATTTCTCCCCTGTGGTACTATGGGAACTGCTCATGGATCCATTACAGAACTGAATGATGGTAGATCTGATGTGTTTTGGCACATGATCCAAGCTCATGGCCTCCTCCCTTGCAGCTGCTTGGCCCTCTCAGGAGCCCTTGTTCACCGTCCTCTTCAGACATGAATAACATTTTTGATATTAGAAGGCAGGCAAGGGACACTTTCCTTGGCTCAAAGCTGAGCACCTGCTTTAATCAGAGTTAGGACTGAAATAGGGCCTTGCAAAGCCATCTGTGAGTGCATCCTGTGGGCAGGGGTTATTTTCATACCAATCACATGAAAACGTTTGGTTTTGCTTTTTATTATCAGTATATTTTGTTATGGGGGCCCTGCGACAAGCATTGACTGTGGGGGCAATACTTACCATGGACGTTGCACAAACTAACGACCCGTGATGAAGACGCCACAGACGTTTCTCTGCATGGCTTCCTTTAAAACTCATTCATTTTGGTAACAATACTGCCAGTTAAAAATAGTAATTTTACCACAGAGAAGCCTGGCTTTTAGAGGGTATCCACAAAAGGAGCAAACCCAACCGAAGAAACTGAATTCCTCATACCTGTCAAGAGGCTCCACTGACTGCATTTACACATGGCTGTGACCTCCCCCATTCTTCACAGGCTAAGAAACCCTCAGCTAGGGACACTCATCAAAAAAAGCCTCTTCAAGGATCTGCTTCTGTTAGCAAGGAGAGAGATGGTATTTACTGCTTTTCTTAGATGAAAATGGTTTTCCTTATATATACAGAAAGGGATTGCTATCTCTCTTTCTAAGGAGCATAGGCAACATTTATGGTACTTAAAAGTGTTTCTTTTAGTAAACAGCTCCAGGATTAATAAACCCTTCAAGGACTATCAGGGCAAGATTTCTGTTACAACGCAGGTAGCATGTGAGATGCCAGAAGCAGGTGTTGTGAAAGTTGCAGAGAAGAATCGATCTTCAGTAGAGAGGGTAGAAAAAGGCAGTGATGAAAATAAATGGAAAGAAATTTGTCTCAACAAACGTTTGCCAAGAGCCTAATTTTTGTGGTGTGGACCAAAATTGCTGCTGACATTTTCTGTAATGAAGTTTCTTCCGATTTGCTCAAAGTTGCCATCTGCACTCTGACTCATCCACTTTATTCCTGGACTGGGTTCATAAGACAGACCTGTACATCTGCAGGACCCTGGCATCCTCCTGAAAAATGCTCCTTCTAGGAAGGGCTGGGGCAAATGACTGCATAGAGATCTGGGGCTACACACTTACCACTGTAACAACAAAGCCCTAACCGAGAAAAATCAGCTTTGTGTCTGGATCCTTCCCTCTGTTTTGTTTTTTTTTTTCACACCCCTAACATTAAGTGTTGTTTAAACTTTGTCCTGAATGCTTAAAACAGTGGTTATGTCTCATCTCTCTTTTTGCTTTTCTGGCTGGATCTATAGGTGATGCAGGTCGGCATAGTTGTATTGAAATCAGAGGAACTACCCCAATTTCCACCAAACAAGGATGATCTGGGGCTTAAAATGGATATTCAGAATAAAGTAGTCCTGTACAGAAAGTAGCTGTGGGTAATGAGGCAAGGATGGCAGCTAGATGTTTCAGAAGTGTATTTATGATCCTTAGAGCCACATTTCTTATTGCTAGGAAAATAATATCTGTTCTGTCACTTGTTAATATAATTATCCTCTATTTCAGGAGAATTAGCAAGTCACAGTGCATTTAGAAACTGCTGCATTGGTGTTTTGTAAAGTTGAAAAAGGAAAACACATTTGACACATTTAGTGGTCCAAATTGTGCATTGTATTTGTCTTTTCAAAAGATTCTGCTACCTGTCCTTCTCTACAGACAATCATTGACCCATCAGTGTGAATAATTTGTTTTGCTCTGGAAAATTTCAGCCACTGCTAGGATTGACTAAGAGGAATTGTTGTTTCAGCAATAATCTCTATTGATGTGCTGTGTATTAAGCAATAAACGGCTGCTGAAATTGATTAATCATCGAAGTGGAGATGAGATTTTAAGGCAATTTCAAATTCTGTTCATTGCACTCACATTTTTTATTAAATATCCCCTTGTTGTGGTGTTATGCTACAAGATGAATAGAACTTCTTTTTTATCAGACTTCTAAGTGTCATACATTACTTTCTAAACATTTGGGATGTTTGAAAATCCCTGATATAAGCAGCTCTATTTCCAAGCCTTCACTGAGGAAGGAGAAAAGGATAACCTTGTCTTTTAAGACATACTTGTCTGTGGTTTCTTGTGTGACAGCAGACTTTTTTTTTCCAATTTGCAATATACAGGACAAGGAGAATCGCCAGAGCAGGTCAGACCCAAGGTTGATGAAGGCCAGTCTTCTGCAGCTGGCAGCAGACAGCACCAGCTGCTTCAAAGGAGGAGACAAGAAGTTTCACAGCTAGTGGCAATTTGAAAATTAACCTTTGAGAAATTTCCTCCCAGCTTCCATAGATGGAAAATTCATTTACGCCTGGAGGCAGGAAGGTTTGCAGGTCCTCCTCTTCTCTCCCTTTCTTTTATTTTTTTTTTTCTTCTTCTGGGTTTGCTACTATAATTCTAGTTATTCTTGATAGTTGTATAAAATCTTGGACCTTTTTGATTCCTGTGAAGGTCTTGGCCTTGATGATATATAATACCAAAAACTTCCACAGATGAATTGAAATTGCTGTGGAATACTGTGTCCTTGTATCAGTACAAAATACGTCACCTTCCAGTCTCAGTAAGTCTATTGTATTTCTAAAGGTTTGTGTTATCAGTGACTGGTTAGTTCCAAGCTTTAGGCCACAGTGGTTTGTTGTTTGCTTGCGGTTATCCCTTTCCCCTTTTTGCTTCTTGTGTCCTTGGAGTGCAAGTTCTTCAAAACAGGCTCATCTCCTTTATACAGCTTCTATACAACACTTAGTTCACTGTGGACATCAGCTGTTTGCAAAAGAAAAATATGCATTAATGTATAGTTTAAGTTACTTCTAGGGGAACTGAACACTATTCGGGTATTCTGGCTCTTATTTGACTAAATGTGAGTAGAACAACAGAAAAAACCTGAACAAAATTAACACCTCTGCCCATGAAATGCATTACTATGCCAGTTGCTAATAGTGTATACCAAGGTACAAGGTATTCTGATCCACCAAAGACTTCAGGTACCTGGAAGAGTTGTGAGGTTGAGGTATTTTGATGGTCATGTGTCTTGCTTCAGGCCTCTGCTCCCCACATTTGCCAGGGTTTCTTACCTATAATGATGAATGATCATGAAAATGATGGCATATTTGACTGTATGAGAGCGTTTTATGCTGACAGAGTCCTCCCACTGAGTTTCCTGGAGCTGCTCCTGTTTGCACCATGCAAGGTGAGAACGGGGTATGCAAAAGTGCTGTGTTGGTTGGAGAACATGAGCTTCTTCCCTGCTTTCCCTTATGGCTGATCTCCAAAATTTCCAAATTTATAGACTCCAAGGCTTTGAAGAACCACTAAACTTAACATCAGCTTCTACTTTCTCTCAAAGCCCTTCTGCTGAATTTGACTTAAAAGCAATAGACTTCACGTTAAGACAAAACTGAGTCTGCCTTTATTATCTCTTTATAGGAGATTAGGTAGGTTTGCAACAGAGATTGCATAGAAAAGCATGGTTTTATTTTACTTTTGTTTAAAACCTGATCAGCAGGAGTGGAGTTGGAAAGACCTACTGAGAGAGTAGAAAAAAGGCTAGCTCACCACCATGTGAAGTGTTTTACTGTTTTAATTTGCTATTTCTCTTTGCGAAGAGATCCATTTTGATTGTAGCACGGTGCTTTCCTAGAAAGACATTTTACAGGGAGGCTGGAGTGGATGGAGTGAGCTAGAGGTGATAAAGGCCAATCCCTAAATCTGATGGAAACTTCAGTTTATATCATGCGGCCATTATAACTCAATGCTCAGCTCTGCTTCTGAACAGATGTCTGATCGCCACTGCAGTTCAGGAAGAAACCTGGATCCTAAAGCAGCTTCTTTTTGTGCAGAGACTCCTCATAACTTCTGCAGCACAGCCTGCCAGTGGGTTTTTTTGCTGCAGTCCTAACGGTCAGGTGAATGTGGCATGGATACACATGCACAATAAATACAATGTCTGCGCGCATGTGGAGGGGAGGGATACATGTATACATCCAATTGTACTTGTGAATTTGTGTGTGAGTTTATATAGTCTAAGCAGAACAACTATATTCTAGCTGATCTTTAAAGCCAGATCTCAGGCTGTATTAAAATTCAATGTAAATTAGTGCCAGTCTTTCCACTACATCTTCTAATGCGAGTCAAAGTAGGAGTATGGTCCTGTACAAATGAAGCAGCTGAGATTGGTTTCATTCACTCTCAGTAGCATGGCAGTGATTTATACCAGCTGAAATCAGACTGGGTGACACTGCCCACAGAAACATGGTGTTTCCAGTTTCAAAAAGATGTGGGATTTTTTGTGTTTGTGTCATGGCTGCCTGTTTTCAGAGTGCTACTTTGTCAAACAACAGCCATTTTGGTGCCAGCTTACCAAGTCTTCACGGATTTGTGCTAATCAGTTTTTGTCAGAAAGTAACATATTTCTTTTCAGCCCAGGCAAATAATTTGATTGGGAAAAAATCACTCCATTGCCATAGCTTATCTGCATGATATTTATCATCAGCACACAGCAGTGGCATCTTAGGAGATCTCAAATGCAGAACTTGTGATAGGAAGAAAATATGAGAGCTCATTTTTCTTGTGGTTACCTTTAATTTTTTTCTTACTCTTCCCATTCTCTGATGAGGGCAGTAACCTTTCTCTGCACATGCCCGTGGGCCTTTATGCATGCTGATCCAGGCTGAGGTACCTGTGCTAGAAGCACTTTCTGTTCAGGCAGGGGCTTGTGGAAAAGTTGGGCACTGGTCAGCACTTCCAGCACTTCAGCCAAATAGGAATTGCAGGTGGCAGCACAAGGAAGCATAGATGGGGCCAACACTCACAAGGAGAGGGGCAATGTTTTGGTGGGTATCACGAACATTTTCAACTTCTTGTATGATGACATGATTCTGCTCTGCACGTCCCATTGCTTGAAGCATGCACGCAATGGGTGCAATTTCAGATGAATCAGATGATGGGATTAGTACCATTAACTTTCACAGAAGAGTGTCTCACTCATCATCCAGCAGATCTTGCTAGGCCTAGAGGAACTAAAAAGAGGCAAGTAGTGCTTTCAGGGAGGTGAAATGATGTAGAGGTATTGATTAGAAAAATTCCTACATCCCAGGCCTATTTCATTTCTCTTTTTCCTCTCTGTTTTATACTATTAAGACCCTGCACAGTGCTTTATCTGTCTCCTTGGCAGAGCTCTCTCATTTGTGGTTATCTGACTCTGCTTCGTTTTTATGCCCATATCATTGGTTTATTGGATTGGACAGTTGACTACAAGCCATCCAGGGAGACTGTCAGCAGTAGAATATCACATTACTGAAGTGAACAGAAATTCAGCTCCTGTACATTTTGATGCTATTTGCTGAACTAAACAGAAACATCCTGAGATATTTCCCAGGAGCAGAAAATTTTTCACTCAGATACAGCCATGCTATCAACAGGTAACTGGACGTTGCTAAAATAATGCCCTCAGCATCATACAAATTCACATAAAACGTGAGTTAAGGATGTGTGAAGCAGCTGGAATATGGCATAGCTCAATCTATTTTATACCCCAGGTCCCAATCTGGCTCTGCTGATGGAAGGGAACATCAGCATAACCGTAAGGGAACATTACGGACAGGTTTTGGGAGCCTTGGATTAACCACAGGCTAAAGGTGTACCTAACAACAGTTAACCCCAAACTGTATGCTAAAATCTCATGCCATTTCAAATTCTCCAAGGGACCTATGCTCCAAAAGGTCATTGCATCAAAACTAAAGATGTTTGTATTCAGTCTTGGCTTTTCACTACAAATCTGAGCTGAACAAGGAGCTATAAAGCTTAACTGAAGCAGCCCTCCCTAATTCAAAATCCTTGCTCAATTTGAATATTACTTATTGGTGCAAAATTTCTTAATTTCATGACTGGAGGAAAAACAGTCTCAGTTTTTAAAGAGAGGGACCCACCTGCTAACCAGAAAGCAACACAATACACTAAACTGACTTAGATTTTGTAAACAGTGTTGTCTTCATGTATTTAAACAATCAGCCACATTTTCATCATGAGAATAAGCTGGTACTGTACATGACATCAAATAACATCCCCTGACGGGAATGGGTAGGCAGGCAGGAATACCAATAACTACTTAATTCCTTTGATCAGTGCAAGATCATTTTATTGTAATGATAGAAACATGAAGAAGAAGGGTGCAGGATGGTGAAAGGGTAGTCAGGTAGTCTGATATTAGAATATATAACTGGGAAGTTATATTATTATATAAATAAGTTAAACAGAGAGACCCTCATAACTTGAATGTCTTGCACTGCAAAATAGTCTCCCCTAGGACAGGAAGGAACAGTTAGCTTATTAAATGAGTAATTTAAAATTATCAGAAAAAATGTTGGAAAATGTGCTGTAGGGAACAATCCTGGAGACACACTACGAGATATTTCTCTTCATTGTCTGTGATTATCTGCATTCATATTTTTACTGATGTTCAAAAAGTGGAAGTGAGGTAAATGGAGGTTGTGCCTTTCAGTTGCTCAGCTACACAAGCTGAAAAAATGAGTTTTGATTTCTTAATGACATTACTTAAGTGAAGAACACTGACCTTTTCTTTAAAAAAGGAGAACAAGAGACACAGTTATAAACTGAAAAGGCAAGGAATTGCCAGCATGTGTGTTTAAACCCAGGTAGGAAGATCAAACATTGAATTCCAGTGCTATGACAAGAAGACCCGACACCTCCAGCAGTAATGTATGTTTAATCAAGGAAGAACAATTTTTTTCTTGTACAGGTGCTTAGAATTTCTAATTAATTTTGTGCAATATTTATTAAAATCTTGGCTAAGGGGCTTGCTTTGGCATCCTTTTTATTGTCTCCCTACTCTCAAGTATTCAAAGAGGCAATTGGTTTTTTGGATGCTTTGGGTTTCTTTCTCCATTAAATGTTATACCTCTCTGGTGATAGGAAGACATCTATGCATGCAAACAGAATAAATTACACTTCTATCCACTTGATATAGTTTGTTATGCTGCTAGAATGGTCTACGTGGTGGGAATATAGTTGATAATTGAGGCACTTCAAGTTTTTAGTGATTTAAATGCCAGAGCATGTTTCCGCTCCTGAAATAGGTGGAATAGTTATTAACTTCAGTTAGGACAGGTTCAAGCTTTGAGTCAGGAGAAAGAAACTTAATGCTCTTCCTTTACCCCATCACTTTGTAGGAGACTTCAAATTGCCTTGCTGAAAATTTCCTGTTTCCATTGACTCCATTAGATCAAGGCCAACAGGAAAAAATGGGAGCAAGATATGACCCAAGCAGAATTCCCCCTATTCATCTGGAGATCAGGATAGTTTTTCAAGCCACTCAGCAGCTGGCTTACAAACTTTACCCTGTGGTTGCTCAGTATACTGTCACGCAATAAGGGCCGAAGTAGTCTAAGACTGCAGTAGAAACTCTGGTCCAGAGCGTGAAATGTGCCCACAGGACCCCTGAGGACAGTGAATTAGTAGCAACTCGCTCCCACTTTGCACTTCATGGGAAAGAGTGCCAGGCTGTGTAGCTTCAGGTTTGGTGACTCAATGACCGGTAGGAGCAATAAGGTGTTTCCTCATTGATTTTGATTTCGGGACCAGATAAGCAGTGTGTTAAACATAGTAGTCAGGTGCCTTTTCTTGCAGCTTAGACACTGTTGTAGTCAAAATGAGATTTTTTTTCTTTTTTTTCTCTGAAAGAAAAAGGAGCTTTAGTGTATGCATGTATGCATGTTTATACATACACATATGCATAAAATTGCTAGTCTATCTGCATGCATACCCAAGGCTTATGAAATAGAAGGCAGATGTCACAGAGAGATCAAAGATATTTAGACTAATTTTAAGCCTAAAAGCTTTAACAATGTCCTTTATCTCTGGATAAAGAAGACAATTCAGATTTAATGCTTCTAACTATTCTCTTCCTAAGCCTGTGTGAATGGTGGAGACTGACATTTTTCACATTATTGAAGAGAGCTCCTGCTCAAACATGGGTGTGATTATTTATGAGAGAGAAGTGGGTAGTCAAGCAAGTACCGCTCTGCAGCTGAACAAAACGGTTTTGTGCCAGACACTGCTCTGCTGCATGACCCTCTTGTCCATTAGCTTGTAAGGTCTGTAGAGCCAAAGTTAATTCCCCCTGTATATCAGAGATGCTTCCCAGCTGGGAAGCTCACTGGGGGCCTCTCATTGCTGCTGGGCTGCCAATAGCATTAAGAAACCCCCAAATGGCATAGACTGAAATGTTGCTTAGACACGTCAGTAGATTAAAATCCTTTTACGCTGCTAATCCTTTGGGGTTTTAGGTATGGCCAAGTGTTGTTTCCTTATCTGCCACCTATAAGAATGTGCATGTGGCTGAGAGGCACCAGATGTGTGAGAAATCTGGGCAATGTTGGGCTTCTCCACTCCCTCCTCCCAGCTCTCAGATAACGCTGCCCACAACTCTTCCCTCCCTTCCCAAATCACAACCTTGGGGTCACTATTCCTACTCCCCTACACCACACCACTCCCACTTCTGGTTTCCACACCTGACCTATTAACCTAAATGAAGGTGGGTGCACAGATGCAAGGCTGGCTAGTTCTTACACAATATGCTCTGAAACAGGCATGCAGCAAACGAGGGAGCCCTGACATGCAGCATGGGGCAGGAGGCAAGTTACTATTTATAAGTCCCTGCTTTATGGCTATGTATTTTTCTACTTGGCAATGTCCAGATGGTATTGCTAAAACACACATAGCTCATAAAAATCCAAACACCCAGTTGTGGTCATAATGCTTGTAAGCTGCGTGCAATTTATCTCTTCATATGGTTTGATTTGGTCACCACTGTCAGATCACGAAGGATCCTAAAGCATTTCAGATATAAATTACACTCCCCAAACTTGTTGTTTTTGTGATGGAGAGTCATGCCACAAAATCCAGTTAAAAAGCAATCTTTCCTTCCATTTAAGATGTACATTGTTTTTCTTTTAAAGCAGCATGCGAAAAATGCTCACATGCTGCCAATAAAAGCTGTATATAGGAAGCCACACAATTTTATTTCTTTTATTTTCATGTTTGGTTAAAGGTGAACCTAATTGGTTTATTTATGAACTTTATTTATAAGGACTGTGTCCTCAAGGGAGCATTAAGTGACCAACTAATAACCCAAGTCTTATTCAGAAGAGTCTGTGCATCTGGAAATTTGTTATATTGGCTCATAAATGTGTTTTGACACTTCAGGAACTAAGGGGCTAGTCCTGCTTCAATAGAAAAATGTATAAATTCATAACAACTACAGTCTTGCATAGACCTGTTTGAATACCATTGTAATTGTGCAACAGATACTTGGAAACAGTGGATAGCCGATCTCTGCAGATAAAGCATTATCATGCTGCAAGTGAAGTTGAATCTCTGGAGTCCTCAGTCAGTCTTTTCGATTTGAATGGGTTATAATCAGGCCAAAGAGGCTGTGAGGCTCACTGTGGGGATCAGATTGCAGGACGGTTTTGAACAGAAAGCCCAACTCGGGATTAAAACAGACCAGAGATTTGGTCTGTGCACAGACTCTCTCCTGCATCTTAATTTTTGCTGTGGGCATTTGTCTATTACTTTGCTTTGATCACTCTGATTAAGCATCCCCAGGGTGAGTGTTTGTCATGGTGAACTAAAGCCTTTCCGAGTCCTGATATATCCTGATACATGGTCAGAGCCTCAAAGGGAGGGTAAACCTTCCCTTAACAAACCTGGTATCTTGTCTCAACATGGATGAGAGCAGCCACAACACAAACGGCAGCTAAACCACTCCTGCCCGTATTCTCCTGGTGCGGCTTTGTCAGCTGGTACCTGGCAGGAGCTGTGCTGGGAGGCAGCTTCAGCACAGGGCTCTGAGTGGATACGCAGCGATCAGGACTGCAGGAGGGCAGAGGGGGTGGTGGGGCTGCTGCTGTTTGAATCACCTCGCTTTCTCATTCCTTGGCCCCAAAAACTTGTGCCTGTCCACATCTGACACTGAGGAGGAGAATGGCAAGAATACTCCCTGGTTCCTTCCATTTCTGCTGCATGTAGGTCCTATTACCTTAGTACATGTGTTGTTTTATAAAATTATCAGGTTTTTTCCTTAAACCCAGCTGTAGTTTTTGACTCAATTCCATCAGTAACAGCTGGTAAGGAAGGGATTTCTTTCTGTATTTCAATTAAATATTTTGATGGTTTAGCTTTTCATTGGTGGTTCATTTTTTAACTGAGTTATTTTGGGCTTGCGTTGTTAAAAAGAAGAAAGTAAGTTTATCTTTTTCCATGAAAATGCATTTGTATCGGGGGAAGGCATGAGGATGGTTTGTCTGTTTGCTAAAAAGCTGCTTTGCATCAGACCCCATGTATATGACACCAGTATGATATTAGCACCCTAGAACAGTTTGCAAACCTGTTTATTTTTGTATGAAGCTGTTATCTTTCATAACACAACAAGGAAAGCAGCAGCCTTGGAAAGACTTTTACCCTGGATAAACATGAGAGCGTTTTCTGTCAACCTCCCACCGAGTGTGTACAGAGCAGTGGCTGTTACATCAGGTTTTGAGAGATGGTGCTAGATACCTGACAGGCTGAGAGAGTTGGGGCTGTTCAGCCTGGAGAAGAGAAGGCTGCGGGGAGACCTTATTGCGGCCTTTCAGTACTTAAAGGGGGCCTATAGGAAAGATGGGGAGAGTCTTTTTAGTAAGGCCTGTTGTGACAGGACAAGGACTAATAGCTTTAAACTAAAGGAGGGTAGATTTAGGCTAGATATAAGGAAGAAATTTTTTACAATGAGGGTGGTGAAGCACTGGAAGAGGTTGCCCAGAGAGGTAGTGGAGGCCCCATCCCTGGAAACATTCAAGGTGAGGTTGGACGGGGCTCTGAGCAACCTGATCTAGTTGATGATGTCCCTGCTCACTGCAGGGGGGTTGGACTAGATGACCTCTAAAGGTCCCTTCCAACCCATAGCATTCTATGATTCTATACGTTTCTGAGACGAATGATGGTGACGTGGTGCCTGCAATAGTGATGGATGAAGCCACAGGGCCCAGGCTTGCCTTGCGGTGTCCCTTGCTATTGCAGGACTGCAACTGCTCTGCACGGCTGGCTGCTGCGGGCTGCGAGGCAGAGCCTTTCTGGGCTGCTGAGGCATGTGGTATATGTAAAACAAGAATTAAATAATATGAGGTCTTTTCATATTAACAATATGAGGATACAAGAGCTGTGGGTAAGCAGCTGAATTTCCTTTATCAGAAAAGGTGACATACAGGGTTTTGCATGATAAAACCTTATGCCTTTTGCTTTTTCCAAGGCTATGTCTGCGATCGTGACAGGTTTCCTCTTCCAGAACCAGTGAGCAAACCTTCTCATACCTTGTTTTCCAGTGAGTGAGACAAGGATGTACTGGGCCCGCAGGCTGTGTGTGGGCTGTGGGCTGTTTCACTGGCCCCACGGCAATGGGGAGGGTAGGTCACAGTTACTTTGTCTTGTGGCATTGCAGCTGTGACCCCTCATGCAGGACACGGTTGAAGGGGCCAGATACACAGAGAAGGCCAGTGTGTGAATTTAGGGTCCTGGAGTGGGAGAGCGGCTGTGATACGGATTTGCCTGCTCCTCAACCCCAGGCACCACTGCCGAGGAGTGTGAGGTGGGACCTGGCAGTACATGCATCGTGCACCTCTCACCCCAGGGGCATTTCTGCGCCTCCTTGTCCAGAGGGCTCGGTTGGTCTGCAGAGTTTCTAGTGCTCTCTCTCACACATGACATAGGGTATCTGCTATGAGATGGCCTTCCTACCTGGGGCAAAGCAGCCCACAAACTCCAAAGGCTGCTCTTCATCTCAGCCCAGCCCATCTAATCCCTGCTGATGGTTACAGATGAATCCCCAGTGGTCTCATCCTGTAGGGTACTGTGTCCTCTGCTCCAGGGGGAGTCACAGGGCTCAGCATGTCACCGATGAAGGTGCAATGATAAGAAATCTGGAGGATTTGTCCCGTCTAGCGACGGTCCACTCAGATAGCGACATGATGGGTTGTGCTGGTGGGGCCTCCAGGTGGAAAATGCAGGCTCCAGCCTGCTAGACAAGCATAGCCACCATCATCGAAGGGGGAAGGTGATACATTCATCTTCTAGCAGTGCCTAGAGTTAGGGTGTGGGCCAATTTTTGTCATTTTTGCTTGATGTTTTTTTGCCTTTCTTATTTCATTTTGAGTAAGGAAATGGCTCATGATTCCCAGAGGCAGAAGTTCTCCTGCCTTGAAAATTTAACATGAAACATTAAAGTAATCTTCTGATTTAGCCCCTCTAGACCTCAGGCATAAACGGTTTTCATTTGGTGCCCAGCTAATTAGCTTGCCGAGAGATGTTAATAGTTAAGCTAATAATTACTACACCTTTGCAACTGACCTTGAGGTAACTTTAATGCAGATACTTTAAAGATAAAAATAATTATTTCTCAATATTTTTTATTAGAACAAAATTATATGTTATATTTATATTCTTTCCTTATTTCACGTGATAAGTATGAACCAAAACACATGAAAGTTCAATAATTATTGACCACAGGGGAAAATTACCATGTTTCAGCATGGCTGAAAGAGAAGGTTGGGAAAATAGGCTCCATCGCTTGGTGTAGATCTTTTTTGGGTTAAACTGCTCCTTCAGTTCTTGAGAACAAAGCACACACAACTTTATTCACACTTTATCCTCTTCTCCCCGAGCAGTGTTTAGCCAATAGTGGCCAGCAGGTTTGGGATGTGCACAGTTGGCAAAATAAAATACAGAAATTAATTCTGTTACAAGTATAGAAATAGAGAAAAACACTTCACCCAAAATACTATGTGGTTTTGCTTTTCATCATCACTTTCTGCATTCAGAACTGCACATACTTTTAATGGACAGAAGGGATAGTGCAACCTTGGAACAACCCCCATTTGCAGATGGGGACATTTGGAGCAGGGAGTAATTAACTTGCTTCCCTAAACCTCACTGTGACCTGTTACGTGTGGATGGCAGAGCGAGAAAGAGAGTTCATGTCTCACCCCTCCCAGCAATCGCAAGCAAAACGCAGAAGTAAAAGACTGCTCTCCGTTTTGGAGCTGAGGGAACTTCCTTCTGATCCCAGCACTCTGGGCTTATTGCACAGATGTGATTTATGCAGTAATTAAATCTGCAGAATATAGTAAGGTGCCTAAATGCCTTATAAAACGGTATTTAAAAGACAAGTCCTTGAGGCCTGACATTCAGTTGCACTGACTCCCACCGGTAGCCACCGAGGCCAACGGGACGATCGATGCTTAAGCCACAGCATGGCCTTGAGCCAGAGTGCACAGCATCGTGTGGGAGCAAGCCCAGAATGGCCTTCTCACAACGTACAGCTATCTATTTCGTGCTAATTTGTATGACTTTGAAGCAGGAAGATCGTGTGGGACAGTCTATCCTCTTGCTGAATTGCACCCTGAAAATTATCTCTGCAGGTAGCTACAGCAGGACCGACAAGTGAAATGCTCTTTTCTCAGGCCAGCCAGCATGCCAGCTCGCTGATTATTTGCTGTATTTGATCTGGCACATATCTAGTGTGACTCATTCTCTGCAGCCCCAGGAAAATGTGCTCTCTATAAGCATTTTAGAGGCTCTGTTGCTTAGTGTTAGGAAACAGAAGGAAATTCCTTCTGAATGTATTTCATCAAAATGGTGGGCTAGATTTTCTTAAGATGTCAAGCCTGTTAGGAAAAGGGAGGAAAAATGGCATGCCTGTATTACCATGAGAGAAGAAGAGTGTAGTTTGCGGTAGAGGCTGAGAGATAGTGAAACCATGTTGTATTGAAAAAGTAACATTTTTCTAAATATGACAGGGAGTAACGGATTTCATGCTGACTTATTAGAACCCTGTCTTTCTCCCCCCCTTTTCCCTGCAAAGAAGTAAGTGGAAATTCTGCTCTTGCCTTTAAAAACAGAAGTGGGTGCTATGGTGACTTTATTGCCTATATTCCATTATTATCTACTTACCCATGCAGGTCCTAGCACCCTGTGACAGGAGCTGAGCTGGTGTGTGGACAGGCTCCCTGCTCAGGTGTCAGATAGGATACGACACATCATAAAATGGATCCACCTACGCTGGGGGAGCTGAGCTCCCAAACACCATTTGTATCTGGTCTTGATGGATCAGGGTTGGACAAGGTAGCGGACCAAACACCTGAAAAGCAGGCTGGCCTAATGAATGCTCCACATTATTCAAAACAGAGGTGGTTATATTCTAATGTAAAAAAAAAATCTGCATTATTTAAGCTGAACTAGACAAATGGCTCTAATTTAGATTTGCAATGGTGTGTGGGAGAGCAGAATTATAGCTACCCTTTTACCTCTCTTTGATTTGGGGCGATGCTGAGTGTTCAGACCTGCAAAAGCATATGTCAGCAAAGACTCAGCTTGAAAATTATTTTTGTCCATGTACCTGGGGAGCAGGGAGGAGCTGATGGAGATATTTGGGCCAAACATACTCCCTAAGGCCTTTTTTTGTTTTCTGTTTTCAGGTGTTACTGATTCAGGTACAAATCAGTATAGCGATGGGACAACTCAGCGGGTTTAAATAGCCCAGGGTGCCGCAGCGGGGCAGGCTCTCTTCCACCACCCCCACTATTTTGCCATGCCATCATGGGCAGATCGTGTGCCTCCTATCTTCCCCTTCAGTCCAGCTCCTTCAAGGAATTGCCCTTCCCAGTCTAGCACAGAGGACCAGGCAGTGGTTAGTTGAAGCAGGCTGGATGGAAGATTTAGCAAGATGAGGTATTTAGCAAGATAGGAGATTTAGCAAGTTTCACCTCTGCTGACCTCATTCCCAACTGGTTTCTTTTGTCTGGAGCCAAGGCCCCACGCAGGGCAGCTTCTCCTGCTGCTAGTCACCTGCCTGCAGATAATCTGACCTTTTGTTTCTCCAGCACTGGTAACACTTACAAAAAGTGATAGATTGGACAGCAAACCTTAGCTTTTATTGAAGGTTTAGAAATATCCCATAAAAATGGGACCAGGGCAGTTTTGGGGAGCTAAGAGGAGGAGTGTGGGCAGCCAAAGGTCAGCTGCTGCTGCTGAGGTGTGGTGCCCACTCCTTCCCAGGACAGCTGAGCATGGCTTCCCTGGAGCTGCTGCTGCAGAGCTGATGGGGGATCTCATCACGCGTATTCCTCAGCATGCCAAGCTGTGCAGGGAGAAAGGATTTCGGCCTAACTCCCCAACACACAAGCCGACCAGAAATAATTTTAGTATTCTGCAGGTTAAATGTGAATTCCTTTCTTCCTTCTTTGTGTGATGTGTTCTGATCAGCACTCCTTTGTCTTGGCAGGCGATTGCTCTTCCTAATTTGTATAATAAAATCTGTTGTCTCCTTGGACCAGAAGTTTTTCTTTGAACTACATAGACGCCGATTGTTATTGAAATGTGTGACATTCATTTTGTGTGTTTGTTCTCAGGAAACTAAATGAGCAGATTTTTCATCTTGTTCCGTGTGGTTTTGCCAAGCTAGCAGGCCATATTTTATCAGCCCCAGACCTGTAAGCATCTGCTCTTTTGACAAATTTGATCAGAATTCCTGCTTTCCTCAGTGTAAATATGGAAAAAAAGGAGCAGGAACCAGCCGTCTACTCTTTAAAATGTCTCATTCTTCCTATATGGTGAGTTGTGCCAAAGCAGTCCCTAGAGGGGGGCAGTGTGATTATACGCATTTTACAGGTGGGGAAACTGAGGCATGGCTTAGTGGTGAAGCTGGAATAGAGCTGACATGCTGGGACTCCAAAAGCAGTGCTCCATTTTGCTATGTCACACAGCTTCCTTCACAGTGTTTGTATTAACAGGGCCTGACAACCTCTTAAACACTGCTGAGTTTATCCTTGTAATGCATCCATTAAGTAATGTTGCTTTGCTTATGCAGATGGGATATTGAAGGAAATATGTGTGTATGTGCTTTAGGAGCAGGGGAAAGAGCTACATACACACACAGACAGAAGGAGGGAGAAGCATATTGTAAACTGATCCACTGGGGAAAAAGAAAACGATTAATTTTAAACATTCACCTTCTTGCTCTGCTCAGTTGGGCCCAAAATCTTCCATCCTTAATATGCCTGTTATTGACTTGAGGCCCTGGCCTTCAGTGAAACGTGGTTGCTCTTAATCAGGGCTCCTAGAGTGAGACCACCAGCAGGCACCGTTCAAGCTTGAACACGGGCTTAGCAGCTCGCGGCATGCAAAGTTTTGCAGAGCTGTATCACTGTTTTTCAGTGCTGATGGGGTTCTTTGCTGGGAGGGAGGGTCCTGACACATCCTGAATCCTGCTCGATAAAATGTCAGCTGTGCAATCCTGGTAGCTCCCCAAAAGAGCCCTCATTTTGCGCTGTGGCCAACAGAGCAGCTCTCTTTGGAAAGGACTGCTCCAGAGAGTGGAAACTGCAAGAAACCTGCAGTGGAGAGCAAGTGTGGGAAAACTTTTGCTGGAATGATGTAGCTGGTCCAAAACTTTGAACCCCTTTATTCTCTCCCTAGAGAAGAGAGGTTAGAAAGCACCACTGAGATACCTGGGTATGTCATGTACACCAAACAGAAGGGTCTCCTCCTTAAAATACTTGCTGGAGTAAGGTGAGGGCACATGAAGCTATGGACTTATATTTGTAAGGATCCAATAATCTCAGGGCTTTAAAAAACTGGTGTGGGAATGTGGTTGCTGCATGCTGAGAGAGAAGGCAAGAGAGTAAGCAGCTCCATAGTCTAGCTTGCGAATTTGTTTCACCTCCCCAAGCATCCTCTCCCCTCATGCAGAACCTGATTATGAAAAGTTCCTGTGGCTGCAGTGAATTTCAGCCTATAAATATATTAATTTTTGTTTCGTGCACTTTGCGCATCATTGCAGTGCTTCAAATGTTGTCTCAGCATGTTGTTCATTACTGAATCACTGAGAACATATAGAAAGAAGCATGTGGGCTGTGAAACATTTTGTTTTTGTAATGCTTGGCTTGAGCCTGTGCAGTATTTAACTTCCAGTCTACGTTTGAAGCATATAGGTTGTAATAATGTTTGACATGGGTGTCAAATCTGTTCGTCTAGCTGGAATAAATCCTATTTCTCTTCTGCATTTGTCTTTACCAGTCCAAAAGTATGGGAAGATTTCTGTCAAAAATGAAGGCAAGGAGTTTTCTTTCTTCAGAAAAGGACAAAATAGAATATCAATTAATCTATTCTAAGGTCAACACTACAAGAATAAATGCAGTGTTACCACAATTTTGGCAGCTGTCATCTTTCTTGTGACAAAAAAAAAGAATTTTCAGAGACTTTTACTTTATTCCTTTCACAGAATATGTCTATATGTTCGAAATTATGATACTAGTGGGATTTTTTAAAATCTTGTAAACTTTCTTTTTCATGCTAATATGTCAAATTACTTTGAGAAAAAAAGAAAAAAAGGAGAACCAGTGACCAATTCAGGTATCAGAATTTGATTTTTAATTTTGAGTATTGCTAACATTGCTGAAATCTAGCTATGTGAGTATATAGGTTACAATCTATCTCCATGTTTATGCTTGGGAATGTGAATAAGAGAATTCTGTAAGTGATGCTGGCAGCAAAAAGAATGTGGGATTTGGAAAACTATTGTCAAAAGGCTGGCCAGGAGCTGTCCTTCAAGATGTCTTTATAATGAAAAATATGCTTCTATATTTCATGACTTACACTTTTCAAATGATCTTGGAATGAAAAAATGCTGTAAAAATATGTAAAATAGAAACAAAATTTTTCAAAGAACTCTAGTGTTTAGAGTCCTAGCCCAAAATGCCAGATAATCATGTCTGTCTAATCTTTAAAAGCTTCTTTTATTTATGTGACTTCTGGTTATATTTTTCACATTTTTATGAGGCTCAACTAACAGACACGTAAGGCTCACAGGTTCACTGGCTGACCTGCCTGTCTGAGGGAGAGTTACCCAGCGCAGCCCCAGCCGAGCTCATACACGAAGAAGAGGAGAATTTGTCTTGGCTTTAATCTGGACTGAGCTCCCTGGAATGTCTGATTGGAGCTGGTTGCAAAACGGAGAAAAATTTTCATTTAAAAATTGACAAGATAGAACTTGTCACCGTTTTTCACATGCACCCCCACCCCGTTGCCCTCAGATTTCAGCAGTGCTAATGTGAACAGAGAAATTGTCAAGCTGAGTAAATGTATGCAGAGACTCACTACAAACGTAGTTCTGGCTGTTTCCTTTTAAAGCACGGAAGGATGGATTTATACAGGAACTCCAAAAGGCCCCCGAACAGCTCCTGGTTTTGTGGATAAGGGCGGATGCCAACAATCAGCTCCAGTACTTAAATTAATGCTGACCTTGGCCAGCTTCGATTTATACAATTCTTCCTTTACACCTCCTAATGCTGGAGAGATTATCACTTTCTTATGAAAAAATGAATAAATTTTTCTCAATTTAAAGTTGCAGCTCAATGCAAACACAGAATAGGGTCGCAGAGGCTTTCAAACAACCAACCAGTGATAATGAAATGATACACTTAAACAAGGACATCTTTCATGAAAAACAAGTAAGTACGGTAGAAAGTTTTTAGCACTGACCTGACTGCACATGCTGAAGATGTTACCACTGCTTTCAATGGGAAATGTTAGATAAGGTTAAGAGCTTTTGAAAATCATGTTCTAGAAACAGAGGTTGCTTCTCACAGAGCCTGTTTCACCAAGCCTCTTCTGCTTGCTCGCTTATCACTGAGGTGAAAGAGATCTCAAGTTGCCCATTATTGTGATACTCTGCCAAAGCCACTCTAAAGCTGCACAGACCTGAACACACGAGAAGGATGCAAAATATCAGTGGCGACGGTCCAGATGCTTTGCGATCTCTTAACTGTGTGGCTTAGCAAAAGGCTAGAAGAATTAAAACACCTGAACTCTGTTTTCCACTTGTTGTGAGCTCTAATATGGTCTCTGATAGGACATTTTGGGGTTTTTGGCTCTGTCCTGAAAAATTTTCATGTGAACTCAGCAAAAGTGAAGTCCTCTCACTGGGCTAAATAGAATCTTCTGGGACACAGCCTATAATTCCTAATTAGTGTCAGGGGAATTGGTACATAAAAACTGAGGTCATAGGCTATTTCCAAGAGAGTTTTGCATATCAAGGAAAATTAATTTTTCAGTGACAAATAGAATGAATGCAAGCTTGTGATAATCAAGGAGAGATTCTTAACTGAAATGTCAAATGTACAGTAGATATAACTCCAGCTGCTTTGAAAGAACCCTCCTGTTTAGGACTATACTGGGAAATCCTGATAAAAAAAAATGTATTCAGAATTTCTTTTCTTTCTCAGTGATTCCCAAAATCAATTGAGTTCAGTTCACAAATGCAGCAGTACAGGACCAATTGCTCACCTGAAGTTATTTTCTTGGTTTGGAGCTTTAAACATTAATCCCTGAAAAGCTCAACATGCAGTGCCAGAATTAATCTCAGTTCTGTCATCTGAATGACATATTCTGACTTCAGTGACACCTGTCCAGCTATTTTTTCTTCAGCAGATAAGCTCAGCTGGATCTGGCAGGACATTAGTAAACAAATCTGTGGTCAAAGGGCAAGAATGAACAGAAACACTCTTCTTTTTGTCTCTTGGAGCTGCAGTGGGTCTTAAGGGTTGAAAGCAGAGAAAAACATCAAATTCTTGTTTTCATCTCCACAGCTCATAGAAGCAACCTTAAATGCAGCTCTGGAGGTGTCAAAATAGGATGATGCTATTTTTACAAAATTGTTTTTCTGAAAGTAGTGGCAGAAATGTAGATTATTTGTATTTATTTTATTTTTCTATGAATGGCAGACAAGAAGGATGGCCACAAGAACTTTGGCTGGAAAGGGAAAGCAGAAGTCTGATGTTGGAGATTCTTTTTTGTGCAGTTTTAGGGTGCATCTACACTGAGGTACCTGGGTAGTAAGTACGAACTTCCTGATTCAGAATTAAACTAGCTGGTTCAAGTCCTGACTACAAGCTAGCTGCATCTGTATGAAGAGTCACATGATTTAACTTACTTTGCTGACCTTCCTTTGCATCCTGGCAGACTACAGGTTGCTGCTACCAGCTTCTCACAATTCTTTTGCTAGGCCATATAAAACCAGCTTGGTGTCTGCCCTGTGCTGCTCTTCTTGCCACCCAAAGTCTCACATCCTCACTCTTCTTCCATGCGGTTTGGGGATTCACGGAAAGGCAACATTGTTGATGCTCCCAATCTCAAACTCCAGAAAAATATGGGAGGTGTCACAAATCATGAGGCTGTTTTGGAACACGGGGAAACCTTAAAATAATAGATAACCAATTATTTTCTTCACCACATTTTTTCAAACATCTATCGTTTATTCACATCAGAGTATTCAGCTGTGCTCTGCAGCCATGAGGATGGAACATTACGCCTTCTTTTTTTCAGATGAGAGCTAAGATTTGCTCTTTATTCACTTACTCCCAGGAAGCTGCAGTTTTAGAGTTAAAATTCACCTTTCCCTGCCAGGAGTTGGTCCTACAGGTTGTGGTCCATGGCAACAATCTATCTAGCACTTCCTATTTAATTCATTAAGTTTCAAATAGAGCTTTCGAGAGCCTTGCACTGAAGGTGATCTTTTCCATTTCTCTTTTTGTCAACTTCCACATATGTGGTTTACTTACTTGGTTTTTTTTCAAGATGAAGCAAACATCTTTTCTCTCGGATCTTGCTGTGTTTTCCCCATTACAAAATTTCTTCCCAGTATCTCAGGTTGGGAAGATGATATTATAAGCCTGATCAATAACTGAAGCTGGTGTGTCCATTTGCTTTAGCTTTCCTCACTCATCATCTGAAGAACGATGACTTTTCTGTGTTATTTCTTTGGCAGACACTTTTTTGAAAGCTTTGTTCAAAATAAAGAACACATCTCTCTTAACTTTGAATAAAACCCTGGCACTACAGAACTTCTGGATGAATCACAGTGGAATTTAAAGCAGAATTTTGTTCATCTGTGCCTGGTTTGAGCCTTCCAGACTTCTCTGCCTTTCTTGGACAAGAAGTTGTTGCTCTATTTGTTCTGATATCAGTAGGGTTAGTTTTCTGGGAAGGGTTGTGAGGAAGTGATTCACAATGCAGCCCGCTGCCATTTTCACCAAATCTCTCTCCCTTGCATTTTAATATTTTCACATAAATCACAGTATATTTTTGGAAGTCCTTTATTATACTGGTTTGCTGTCTTGTGCTTCTTCATGCAATTACAGTGCAAAGGACAAAGAATGGGAGTTCCCTTTCTCCTTTTCCGCCAACCCTAGATCAAGGACACATTCAATGACAAAAGGAAATGGCAAATTCAAAACTGCATAAAGAACATATCTTTTCATGCAGCTTGTAATTTAAGCTGGAACTCACAGCTTCACCATGGCATAGGGGCCAGAAATACATAGACAGGTCACAGTAAGGATTGAAAGTATGTAGGAATAATAAAAATACAGTGATATGCAATTGTAAAAGCTAACATTTTGGAACACATTTAGCTTTTTTTTTCCTTCCTGAACTTGAGCCAATCAAAGACTATTAGAGATTAGAGGAGACCAGAGTTCGGAGGTATATTAAAAACCATCTGCCAAGTCTGGGATGGCTTTTGCCTTCTTCTGAAACATACCGTCTCCTATCAGAAACTGAATTGATGGACTGGAGTGCAGTGATTTCTGTTTCTTATTTTGATATGAAGAAAATAACTGCAGACATTTGTATGTTTGAAAAAATGCATGCTTATGGTCTTAGAAAATTTATTTTATTTATTTTTTATGAACTATAGGAAGCTTGTCTTTGGAGCCCAAGCACTAACGTAGAGGAAAGATGGACAACATATCACAAACAAGCAAAGGAAGTAAGTTAGCTTAATGACACCACTGGCTGTTTAATTATGCAAAGAAATGATCTTCTCCCCTTCACTGTTTGTAAAAATGAGCTTGCTACATTCAGATTTTAAGTAGCGTATCCATAAATTTAAGTTTAATGCCACTGTACAGAGGCTTTCCCAGATAATTCAAAAGCCTATCTCCTTGAAGTCATTGAGACTGTCATTCTGACTAGACAAATTTTATGTGCTGTGTGTAATAGCAGAGCGGGGTGACGTGAGCTGTGCTGATAGGACTCTCCAGCTTTGGGAAGGTCTGTGTGGATATCTGATTTTGGTTTTTGATTCTTTTCCTCTTTATACACTGATATCAGAGGTTTATATACAACAATGTTACCTAACACCTTCTACCTGCTCTGTTGAAACTAATATGGATCAATGTCATTCCTTCAACTCCAACAGAGTCACACTGGTTTATACGGCCTGAATATTTTGCCCTGCTAAGGTGGAAGCCAAGGCAATTCCTTGAAAAACTGAGCTGATTTGTCTGAAGTTTCATCTCTGTCTAATTTAGTTATCCATTAATTCCACAAGGATCACAGCACCACAGTGACTATTAAAGGTCTGAATTGCCCCATTCAACTTGATCAAAATTTCTCTGTCAGACACCAGGAGGTTGTTGCCCTCCACTTCAGAGTGGCCAGCATTGCATCAGTGAAGTGATTCTCCTAGTTCTATTGGGACCCTTTGAGATGCAAGACACCGGGGACACTACTGGCCTTGGAAAGGCATGGGAAAATACACATAGTATTTAGCATCTGGAGGGGGAAAAACATATTCAAACATAAATATTTGTTTCAGCACCCTGTTGCAAATGTTCAGCATAGTGCATGGGGATTTACTTGCTCAGCTCCCATCAAATATATATTAATGGAAGTTGCGTAGATAAACCCCTAAGCTTCTCTAGGAACAGCTCTTCTGTATTTATTATTCTCCTTGAATTTCAATGCCCCTCAAAGATTAAGCAACCTCAGGTTTTATTTTACTTTTGTGGGAGTTTGAGTAAGTCATGATAACATCCTAGGAACATGATGAGTGTGATAAAGACCATGTTCTTTATTGGACTGATCACATCACTTGCATATTGAGTGAGAACATTTTCTGTTTCTCAAACTTCAGTATGTACTGATGCAATATTTGCATCAGCAGCTATCTGCAAATCCCTAAGAAAGAAGGAAACTGTGAGAAAAAGTTCTTAGATTGTTCTTAATGGTGAATTTTTCCAGTATTGGTATGAATTTTCTTGTGAAATGCAAATTGATCAATACAAAAAGATGAGGTAGACTGGGCAATGTCATTAGCACTAGGACTGTCAAAGGTTAGTGAGGTTAACAGCTGGTTTCTCCAGATACTGGCCATCAAATTCCCCTTGAGCTCATCCCACAGTAATTGGTTCTTAGCTCTATGCAGTTGATGAGTTTTCCATGAATGAGAAAAACTCCTAAACCCTAGCAGTGTTTTTTTCTTCTAAGTGATGATCTTTGAAGGTATAGAGTTATCTTTCAAATTAAAAGGTTACTCATAATAGCTGGTAGGTTAGAAACAGGTTTTAGACTACTTTAATATTGATTAAGGTCATGCTCTTCCTTTCCACCAGTTGCAGTGAAGAGACAATGTCTGTGGGCTGTCTGACTGCTTTACTCCTTTATTGCTTCAGAGCAATATGCCAGAGATGAAAAAAATATTTCTGCTTGTCATGTTCTTTATTCTCTTCCACTCAATCTTTAAACTCAATTTTCATGTCTTTGTAAAGAATTTCTCCACTTCATCCCTGCTTTCTGGAACTGCTGTGTAAAAATATATGGTCCAAGCTGTGCATAAAGACAAGCCAGTGTCCTGGTTTCAGCTGAGTTAGAGTCACTTTTCTTCCTAGTAGCTAGCATAGTGCTGTGTTTTGGATTTAGCATGAGAAGAATGCTGATAACACACTGATGTTTTAGTTGTTGCTAAGTAATGCTTAGACTAGTCAAGGACTTTCTTTTTCAGCTTCCCATGCTCTGCCAGGTGCACAAGAAGTTGGGAGGGGGCACAGCCCAAGATAGTTGATCCAAATCGACCAAAGGGCTATTCCATACCATATGACGTCATGCTCAGTATATAAACCGAGGGGAGTTAGCCGGGGGGCAGCGATCGCTGCTCGGGGACTGGCTGGGTGTTGGTCGGCGGGTGGTGAGCGGTTGCATCACTTGTTTTCTTTTCCCTGGGTTTTGTTTGTCTCTCTCGTTCTCCTTTTCATTACAATTATTATTATTATTATTATTATCATTATTATTATTACTATTATTATTATTTTATTTCAATTATTAAACTGTTCTTATCTCAACCCGTGGGTTTTCTTACTCTTGCCCTTCCGATTCTCTCCCCCATCCCACCGGGGAGGGGGAGGGTGAGCGAGCGGCTGCGTGGTGCTTAGTTGCCGAGTGGGGCTAAACCACGACAGCCAGATAATGCAAATGGTCTCTCTAACCTATTCATCTATGTACACTATATGTAGGTTGAAGATGGATGTTAAAGAGAAGCTATGCTTTAGCCTTCTTTTATTGTCTCTTCAGTTTAACCTACCAGGGACAGATTTCACCTGTTAAAGCAAAACTGAATGGCATCACGTGGCACTTTCACACTAATGTTGCAGCTCATTTTGCCAGCATTCAAAAACCCTTTCCCTTCGAGAGCAGGAAATAACATGTCACAGGAACACTCTCTTGGAAGCAAAGCATTCTTTGTTTGTCAGAAGGTATGTCATACAGAGCTGTCGTGGTTTAACCCAGCTGGCAACTAAGCACCACGCAGCCGCTCACTCACTCCCGCGCCAGTGGGATGGGGGAGAGAATCAGAGGAGTAGAAGTAAGAAAGCTCATGGGTTGAGATAAAGACAGTTTAATAAGTAAAGCAAAAGCTGTGCACCAAGCAAAGCAAAACAAGGAATTCATTCACTACTTTCCATCGGCAGGCAGGTGTTCAGCCATCTCCAGGAAAGCAGGGCTCCATCACACGTCACATGGGAAGACAAACGCCATCACACCAAACATACCCCCCTTCCTTCTTCTTCCCCCAGCTTTATATGCTGAGCATGATGTCATATGGTATGGAATATCCCTTTGGTCAGTGGGGTCAGCTGTCCCAGCTGTGTCCCCTCCCAACTTCTTGTGCACCCCCAGCCTACTCACTGGTGGGGTGGTATGAAAGCAGAAAAGGCCTTGACTCCGTGTAAGCACTGCTCAGCAGTAACTAAAACATCCCTGTATTATCAACACTGTTTTCAGCACAAATCGAAAACATAGCCCCATACTAGCTGCTATGAGGAAAATTAACTCTATCTCAGCCAAAACCAGCACAAGAGCACAATTGGTAAAAGCAGAAAAGACTTATCTGATGATGATTCTGTCATCCAAACTGCAGTTTTTCTCTCAGATAGTGGACTATGTCCTTAAAAGCATGTAGTGCTCAGGATCAGACAGCTTCCTTTAAATTGCCTGGTCCCTCTCTAATCATATCTGCTTGACTTCACTGTAAACCCTGTAACCTGTAGGTTACATCTACACTGCTAAGTGCATCTATTCCTGGGAGTAAATACTGGTTCCCAGGCCAGGTGGTGCAAATTTTTCTGGCTGCATTGCTGTGAGCTCCTTCAGGAGCAGACTGGCTGCATCTACCCTACATAGTACTTGGCCCTGGATCTCTTCTATGACCCTTGTGATGCCTCTGTGATTTTAAAATGCAATTATATTTTTGGGTGGGATTTTTGCATTTCACTGTTTAAAAATAATGACAAATGCCTGACTCCTGAAATACTAATAAGCTTTGCTTAAAGACAAACCCTACTGTAAAGGCAAGCTTTTAAGGTGTTTGTTTCTCCTTCCCTTTTCACTGGTTCTAGATTTTCTCTTTTTTTCTATTTGACATTTCTCCAGAATTTCTCATGCTTTCTAGGTTTTTATTTCACCTCCCTCCCTAAAGAAGTGGGACCTAGGAATAAGCAACATAGTAACTCATGTGTACTGGATATGCTTGAGTTTGTGGACACCTTCCCATTACACAGGACAAAGAAGGCTTCGTCAGCTTGAGTCTGGATGCAGCTTACCATGTTAGCATGGTGCTATGCCTGCCTAACACTTTGGTAGCACAAAGGTATTTCCACACCCAAGCTGTTGTGCAGAGCATGTGAAATGACTTACCCCTTAGGAATCCACTTGCTCAAGAATTTCTGTACTATTTTGCATTTTCTAGGTAAGCCTTACTGTTGAGGATGCAGTGTGATCTCTTGAATCATTACCGCCGGCAAAGATACACAAGAAAGTGTATCTTAGTGTGAGCTCTCCGATTCCAAGTAGAGTTTGCATGGAGAGTTGTACAATATTTATAAAGTCAACGTGTTTGATCTGGAAATCATTGAGAAACAGCAAACACAGAACTCTGTCATGCCACATTTTTTCAAAGCAAAGCCATACTCCCTAGTGTAAAATATTCTAAAATATGTTTAAAATTCTTTTTATTGGTATTACTGTTTACAAAATGAGAAATGTAGGCATATAGCAGGGTCTGTTCAAATTACCAGAAAGCAAGAGCACACTGAAGCTTCCTATGCAATAAAGAAGAAGTGTAGGATTTTTATTGGTTTCTTGCAAAGGTATACGTACCAAGAATTTTATTTTCTTAGTTGTGATGTAAATCAGGACCAATTCTCCTTCTATCAACAGTCGTGCCTAGCTATGTTTAAAAAAAGTACCAGCCCTTTTGTATGCTGTAGGGGATCTTAGAAAATGAATGGTCTTAGAAAAAATGTCAAGTGTAAAAATCTCCTTGTACAAATCCCAAGCATAAACAAAGAGATGCTGAATTCTTCCTGCCTGCTCTAGCAGGTCAGAAGCTTGCAGGAAATGGATAGCCCAAAGAGTATGAGAGGGTCTCTACTATTTTTACAGAGGAAGATAAGTGAGCTTTCAGAAAGCCTTGAATTTACTGACCTTCGCTTCCAATTTGAGCTAATTCATTAGCTTCATAGAAGCCTTTCGGCACTCTCTCAATAATTATTTTTTTCCACATAGTTGAGTTCTGAATTAGTATTCAGCCCTCTGAAGAAAAGGGAGTGTTATATACACTCTTTCTAACGGATGGAGCTGAAAATCACTTCTGATGGCTGAAATAGATCTGTGGGGAATTTTCTGTGATTCCTTTTTGGATTCTTTTATAGGACATTTCCATGCTTTTATTTTCCCAAGTGTTCAATCATAGGCAAGATTAATATAACACCAGAACATGTGGTCACTGCTGTACCATAGCTACAGGTTTTTGTTTTGTCTTCCAAGAACTGGTGTGCCAAATGTTATGTACATGGGGGTTTTTTGGTTCCCTAAAGTCAGCTTAGTGATACCCTGAGGTTCCCTGGCTTCCCTATATTCACAAAATGGGATCTATGATGACTAATATTTCCATGCTTACACACCTCTAAGCTTTCTTGAATGACCACTTGTAGAGAAAGACATTCCCTATTTCACTTCTTTGCCATTTGGCTGAGAGATGACATATTTCAATCAGAGTTGGTGGAGTTCTGCATCTTTCTAATGACAAATGCGCACTCCAGTCATTAGAAGTTGAACCATAGCTATCCTCTTGTTTGCTACAAAGCAACCATATATTATGGCTACGGCATCTAAACTGTTTGTTACTAGAATATCATTAAGGTTGCAAAGCTCCAGTGAAATATGTTCACTTTAGATATATGAAAACTTGGATAGATCTAAGCTCTGTTGCTTACAGAAGGTTTTTACTGCCTGAGATAATCTCAGTCAGTAACAGAGCACACTGCCTGATAAGAAGGTCTTACCACCACCCTGTCTCATGTAGGTGTGTGAAACAGATGCAAGAACAGAGATGCCTTCCTTATCTCCATACTGCTAGGCTGGGAAAGGGTGCTATGGAGTGGTTTGTTGCTGCAATAAGTAGTCTTTATGTGAAAATGAAAAGCCTGACAGAAGAATCCTACGTTTGCCTAAACTCTATGGATCTGTTCTAGCTTCAGCCTGGTATGTTGTCTAAGGGCTATTCCTTATCCGATTTTGGACACCATTAGGTGGCAATATCCTGGAATAGGTCTAAAATTGTCGAAGATAAAAACAAGATCATTTTGTCAAACTCCTATTCCTACTTTTGTTAAATTATGAATGTTTTCAACACTATTCTCGAATCTGATTTATTCCAGAAGTGTATATTTGTAGTGGTTACAGTATATCCAAAGTAATTAATGAATTCTGCTGGAAATTACTGTCTCCTTCACTTTAGACCAGTATTGCTTCAAAATAGAGTAAAAACCTCAGGGTTTTGCCTATGAATCATCACTTTTCCTTCTGTCTTCAAAAAATAGTTTTAGTTTCTTGGATATGTATCAGTGAAAAATACACTTGTGACTACACCTTATTTTTGATCCTGCTCTGTAATATTATTTGTGTGTGCGTGTGTATATGACTGCTTGCATGATTATAATTAATATGACATTGAATGTTAACGTTGTGGCTTCAGCGGGAAGATTGGTATAACCAACAGGCACATCTTATCCTAGTGATATGACTCCTAAATCACGCTGTATTGGAAGGAGTTTGCGCCTGCCATCAAGTGGCTTTTAGTTCACAAGACCAGTATAGATGTATTTAAAGCTGTCAGGTCTTTTTCAGCCTTCACTGGAGCTAACTGAAAGGAACCATGTGAAGGTCGAGTACTGCAATGGTAAGAAAAGCCACCGCTCCAGGGACGGTGGCACCCAGCAATATGAAAGCATGAGAGCGGTCCCTGACACTGGGTACAAACACAGAGGCTAAGAAACTGTTTGAAAAATTGAATGTGTGGGAGGAAGAAAGGAGAAAAGCAGCAGAAAACTAGAGAAACTGTTGTGAGTATATCCCTGAGGAAAAACAGCAAGACAGAGCTTTTAGGGAATGTAACGCACTAGAAAAGTAGGTTTGGAAATTGTGAGTGAAAGAGTTGTATGCTGTCATTTCTTTCTGCCTATTCAGAGAAACTGAGCTTTGTTGATCCTTTGCAAGGAAACAAGGTTATATCAAAGCCTATAACCTATTTCATACTAGACATTTCTTTTTCTTTAAATGGAAATATGCCCACAAGTTCCCATTTACTTACTGACTTCTTTGGTCAAAGTGATAACAATATTTAACTCTTAAGGAAAAGTACCGAAGTGACCTGGATGAGACTGTTCTCCTTTCTTTTGATACTGCCTAGCAGCTTTTTGTGTGTGTGTGTGTGAGTGCGTGCTGGTAATTTACTGCAATGAGCACTACTTCTACAATTGCTCAGTTGCAAGCTTTTGATAAATGAGGGTTGGGAGCTTGTGGGGATGCTTTAAAAGAGCAGTTCCTGCAGGTTACACTTTTCCATATTTCAAGCTTTTGTGGAATGTCTGAACTACTTGGCAACGAGCACAATGGATTTACAATGAGGCTTACCTTAAATCACTTCTTTTTACATAGATATCACTTTTAAGTAATCACATGCCTCTTATTTAATTGTACAGCTGTTCTCTAAAAGGAAAGCTATGCTATTTGATTTACTCCAGTGGCACTTAAACAATACTGATTGGGTTTTATTCCGAGTGCATAATATATGGACTAAGCAGGGCAAAGAAAAGCAGAGATTTTTATTTTGTCTAATTATGAACCTCCTCTAACAATATGACAACGTTCAAAAGGTCAACTTGAATGTGAATGTTATTGAGTACGTAGAGAGGACTTGAAAAACAAGTGATAAAGAGAAAAATCATGAAGATCTAATCAATATAGTTAATGGAGCATTCAGCACACTCTTCAGGAGGCAGCAGGAGCTCAATCCAGCTGACTAGATGTAGGTGTCCAAGTGCTAACTTAAGCAATATTTGTTAGTCCCACAGGGCTGCCTCAAATAACCAAACCCATGTCAAATAGCTCTGGACACCTATGTTAGGCAACCAAACTGAGCCTGAGCTGAACCCCTGCGTGTTGTATTGACAAGGACTTCAATTTTGTTCTCCATCAATAAGCATTTCTTACTATTTGAGATATCCTGTCTTGCTCTGCCTGGTCTCTCATCTACGACTCCAAAAGAAGACAGGTCTCCCATATGTCTCATGCCACATCTACCAGCCCCATGCAGGTATCTCAGGCTGCCTAAGCATATTTTGTAGCTTTATACCTCTGTGCCTGGCCAACTGAATTGAACATCAGTATAGATGTCTTAATTTCAGCTGCCTCTCACCTTAAGTATCTCAGCTCCTGCTCACTCAGTGGCAGATTAGGTGCCCGATGCCATCACTGACAAATGTCTATCACTGAATTCCTCCACCCTGGCATATAGTTTGCACAGGAATGCTGGGGGTAAGGGAAAAGAGATCCAGTTCAATGTACCTTGTGACGTTCCTGAAAGAAGGCAAAGCAGTGAATGGTATCGGGTGAGGGGAGCTGATGCTCAAAATGGGCTCTCATTTAATTGTACAGCCATTCTCCAAAAATAAAGCTATGCTCTCTGAATTACTGGGGTGGCACTTAAACAATAGTGATCGGGTTTTATTCCCAGTGCATGGACTAAGCAGGGCAACACATTCTTATGCTTGTATTATGTATTGTTTCTTTTCTTTTTTTTTATTTTTCAGTTCTTTGAATTTTCAAACTTCAAGTAAGTTTATGGTGTTATCATGATGAGGACTGAAGAAACGTATGTTAAGGCATGGTCCACTCCTATGATGACAATTACTGCTGAAAATTATGGGCATGCCAATGTGGGGCCAAGGACAGGTCTACATTCTCACTCCAGCTGTGCTTGACGCTTGCACTGGTATGTAAGACTGGCAGGAAAAGGAAGAGGAATCCACAGTAAGATTGCAGAGCTTCTACCCATGGGCCTTCCTCATAACTGTGTTGCAAATTTTTTCTGCATTGATGATTTAAAACAGTCCTGACAAAAACAAGTCATGCCTTAAAAATTAAGGCAGTAAATAATGGGTGCATTACTGGAAGAGCAATAATATAGGGGGATAGCATACCATTTACTTCTCAGAGCCATTTAAAATAAAAGAAGCACAGTCCTAGACAAAATAGGGGTACAAAAAGTGACAGAAACCATTGCTATTAATACCGCATCAGGTATACCTGAAGGGCAGGCAACACAAGAATAGGAAGAAAACATGCCATTTTGAACCACACCAAGAGATCTGGCTGAAACTAAGATGACTTTCTTGAGAGCTATTCCTGATGTGGAGACACCGCTCTTTGAAGCTGATTTTTCCATTTGGCGTATTTATAGTTCAATCAAATATTCTTATTGATTTGAGGATGTGGTATTTTCCTTAAGAAAGGGATAATGAAAGAAGGTGTCTAGTAAACCCTCCAGAGATTTGAGCTGCCTGGATGCTGATTAAGGCTGACACTGTTGGAACACTGACTGTGTTGCTCTGCCTGGCTGCCCACTGTGGCATGCCTTTAAAGATCGGGTTGTAGACCAATTAGTTAATTTTAATTGTGCTTATATTAATTTCAATTAGCCTAACAGATGCCGGAAACGCTAAGACAGCTTTTTACTCTCATTCTAAAAATAAGTACATAAATAAATCGAAGAATGTATCATGGAGTGCTGGTATTTGCTTCAGTGTTTTGGAAAGGAGAAAAAGCATCAGTCTTCCTGGTCATAGTCAAAGAGTTGAAATCAGACATTAATAGAATAAGACTTTAATAGAAGCTAATTTTCTTGTCTCCCAGGTGATGTTTCTTTTTCTGTTCATTTCTTTACTTCCATTGCAAATAAAATCATTGGAATTGTGTATGTGATTTAAGAACTTATATCTCATTTTCAAAAGCTAGCTTTGGCACACTAGAGTGAAAGCAGCAATGACTTTCAGAGAAACTTTGGGTCGAGATGAGGCTGTCTTAGACAAGGACATTCAGCATCACTGCGCCTCTGAAGTTTTTAGTCTAAGTCCCTACATGGTATTTGGAAGATTCCCCTGCCTCCAGTGCTTTGAGTCTGCACCCAGTGCCCTGCGAGTCTGATGCAGTGAGGGAGTCCATGCATTTGGACTGCAGTTCTCAGCTTCTGAGTATATGACTCTTTCCAGGTCAAACAGTTTATGCTGTAACATGGACACTACTAGAAAGTCAGTGGACAGTCTGCTTTACTTTGTGGGAAGATAGGTAGGTGTGAAACTAAGGCAAGTTAACTTTGGTGCCGTAAAAAGACCTCCCAGGATCAAATTCTGTCTTCTTTAGCATCTTATTCCACTGGTTACTGACATATTTTATCCTGCATTTTACATGTACCATTTATCATTGGAAATCCCATAGTGAATGACATTGCTAATACCCTGTAGATGGAGAAAATCACACCTAGACCTGCTGAATACCATGTTCCTGTAGGGGAGGAATATCTAGTTTTTGTTCTGCCTTAACTCCACGGACTTCCATGAAGTTCAGCCAGCAAAACTGTCCGTGATGTTTTGCTCATTAATGGTGATCAAAGCAATTGAGCTTGCTTTGAGATATTTGGGTTATATCTAGTGATAAAATGTTGCAGTTTGCTCTACCCAAACTCTGAAACATAAATCACAGCTTGAACCAAAAAGGAGTCGGTGACATTACAAATGTACAAATCTCTCTCTTCCTCTGTGAAGAGAAAAAATGTGTAGCAGTTACAAATTTTTTTTGCGTACAAAGCATCTGTTTATGCTGACACAGATTATTCTTCTCACTGATAAGCAGGTAAATAAATTAAAAAAAATATAATTTTCTGCCTGGGAAGAGATTCGGTTGCAAAATACAGTAAATTAATTCACTTACGTGGAGATACTTCTTAAGTGGTTGTGAAAACTAGACCCATAACTTGAAATGATGTACAGAGCCACTAGAGGGTGTTTTGAAGACTGGTCTGTACTTGAACTTGACTCATTGATAAGAGATGTTTTAACTGTACCTTCAGATTGTTGTTTAAACTACTAAGCAGAAAGTCTTTTGCTCAACTGCTGACAAATCTCAGTTCCGGTAATTTCATTTTCAGATGGTTTCTCTCTTGGAATTCAAAACACCAAGAGGCAAATCCATTAAAAATCAAAGGTAGAAGCTGCAGTGCAGAAGCATTTCCAAGATCACAGTAGCCAGAAAACACAAGCTTTCAGGGTCCCGCATGGTCCTTGAGGAAAGCTGAAGATGATGGCCCCAGCCCCAGGCTGCAGCTCAGCATAGCCCAGCCATGGGCAAATAAAGCTGTTTTAAAAACCAGGACTGTTTTAATTTTCATGGGGTTGCCAATAACCACTAGCAACAAAGAAAACCCAACATGTGGAATTGTTGATGTCACACCTCTTTCCCAGAAAGTATAAGTGACAGAAAAGTAAGAGGGTCATGTGCCAGATACATCTCCTGAAAGCCCTACAGCTCTGGACTCCACTGAGCCAGCGATACTGCTGTGTAATTTGTTCTATGTCTGTTGTTGAAGTGGGTTTACTTAAAGTTTTCATTTATCCATGCTTATTTGTTTTAAAGCCTGTGCTAAGCCTTGCCCACTTACAGAACTGCACTGCCAGTGAGGTGGTTTTACTGAGTATGGGCAGTATTTCACTAAATGGAATTTCTGAGATTCTAATAAGCAAAGTTTCAGCTGCTTGAGAATATAAATGTTTCAGGATGATGATGATGATGATACCAAGGTGTGAGGTAGGAGCCTGACATGCTCTAATATACGGGGAAATAGTGAGGATCAAGTTTGTAATTCCAGAAGGTATCACTGAAGGGGGATCCAGTTCCCATACATCCTCTTCTTGTCCATGTGAGCAGAATTATGTGAGGATGGAGTAAAGCACAGACTGAGCTCCTACCAGCATGAGCTGGCTCTGGATACTTTCCCTCAGAGCAAGGGCAAACATATTCAGGAGATGGCATCTCACAGAGAGGCAAGCTGCCATTTGGGCCAACATCCTGGGAAATGGGCCAAGGACCACAGCTTGGTTGGAAGAGGGCCACTTCAGCCAGTGGGTTACCAACAAACCAGCACACTGACAGCACCACAGCATCCGCTTTGGCTGAGTATACCCTGGAGATCCTGGATTGCTACTGAGCTCTGCAGATCTTGTTGAGCAAATAACATGTTTGGGGTTGCTGCCTAATCCACAGAGCTAAAGCAACCTGGAAAAAAAGAGTAGGCAGAGAGGATAAGTGAGAGCTTTTCAGAGCCCTGCATGGGATAAGTTTAGGGCTATAATTTGGATGTCAGCTGTAGGTTAGGTTTTTAGCAGCTAAGATTTTCAAAGAAACAAATTAAAGCTACAGCCAACTGGTCTGAGAGCTTTTTTTCCCTCAAAGCTTACTGTCGTTTTATTTATTTAGTCTTCTCTCTCCTTTCCACCTATCATTGTGTCAGGTTTAATAGGGCCTGAAAATAAGACATCAGAAAACACTAGCGGCAAATCTGATCTATGTGTGATTAGCCCTTGGCTACTTTACCTCCAAATTGAAATATATAAACAACATATAGATGTTACATGAGGGTTTTGACCATAAATAGCTTCAGGTGCAGTAATGTAAAACAAAACTGGAAACCACCATATGTTCACAGACACAGCTAGTACCTTTTAAAAATATCCCTGCATTTTGAAGTATATTACCATGCAGTGGAAAAAAAAGCTTAAAGCAACATTTAGAGTATCACCCTGAAAAGCAAATGATAAACATTTTACATGCCTCGAGTAAAAAATGTTATTCCTGTAAGCCATTTTTCACCTACTAATTTCCCATTCATCTCACTGTGTAACATTAGTAGGAAAAAATTTCCCACCAAAATCACTTGAAGCCTAAAAGTCTAGTGATAAACTATTCAATTTGGCTAAAAAAGTAATTATTCTCATGACTTTTTTTCTTTAAAAAATATTATTTGCCTAGAATGGCTCTTGCTATTACATTGTTAGCACAAACATAATGAAATAATGGGCCAGTTAGTGGGCTAATGTATTTTTCACTCACTTTTTATCATCTTTCTTTAAAAAAAATTCACTGCTGAGGGTAAAATAGTATAATAAGATTAATGAGTAAAGAAATAACACAAACCTGCTTTCATCACACTTAGCAGCTCTAAATCACAAAACAGGCAAAACAGATGGTTTGGAATGCAGCCGAGGAGTTGATCAGTAGAAGCTGATTATCTATTAATGAGAGGTTTTTAGTGGTGTACCCTGGTGTCAAAATCGCTAGACTCCATTCAGGCAGCCATCAGTTGCAAATACCATGTATATGAATCACTTGATTGATGTACAAAATTCAAAACAGATTTTCCCCAGTGCCCTATGGGTTGTCATGCACTGATGCTCTCCTATCTGTTTATGTTAATGAAACAGGATTTTTCAGTAAGTAAATATGTGTAGTATTTAATTAAACTCACTGCTGGGCTCTGTATGAAAACGTAGCCCCATTGTTCAGAAGTACTATTTGACTGCAATTCTTTTTTTTTCACCCCAGTTTTCCTTCCCAGTTGCCTCAGTCCCCTGACTAAAGAGGAGCTGGGTTTGTCCCATGCCAAGACCTTGTGAGCACAGGAATGTTATGCTGCGAAAAGACTGCCAACATAGACCCCATCCCCAGAGACCTGATCTTGCGCCGTTACCCTCAAGCAGAGGTGCCTTCAGCTTCAATAACAGCAGGCACGAACCCTCAGGTTCCCCTCCCTGGCCCCACAATAGGCACGACTGCAAACAGGGATCTGCTGGGGAGTGAATTGCGCTGGCACTCAGCAAACTGCTCTGCTCCTGACCTCCTTTGGGGTCTATGTGATGACAGGGGAACTGTTTTTGCATGCAGTTTGTCACCCCATTTTGGGGATAAAGACTTCCTTTTCAAAGTGTTTTGAGATTGAATGGTTAAAAAAGTTTTAAAAAAAATGGATTATGATTAGAGCAGGAGTAAAAGCTCCTGATTCCTACTTCAAGGCCCTACATGTGGGCAGGACAATGCAGAAAGAACTACAAAAAGAATAAAAATCAGGCTTAAGGTAGAGCCTGTAAAAATATTTCCCTCAGCTCACACAAAGATCTTTACCTTTTGTTAAAGAGGAAGCAAGATTATTATTAATATTATTATTATTTCATCTCAATACATTTTTCTGCTAATTTCTTTTGTCATTGTCATGATTATTTTCCTGAACGGAAATAGAGCAGTTGCTGATACGCTCTGCAGCACTCATGGTGAGTCTTGGCATGATTTGTGACTTTATTTATTGAAGAGCTGGTATTAATAGTTTACATTTATTAGTGGCTGCATGCTCTTTACTGCAGCATGTGTTTGCAATTCAATGCTGCCATGTATCAATGGTATTTGCATGTTTGGTATTTTATTAGCCACCAGCAGTGCTCATGCATTTTATTTAGATCATCCTGTAACTTTTCCCAACTGTTTGTGGGTCTGTATATAGGAAAGGCTCAGTGTGCCAGTTCCTGTCCACACATTTCCAAGAGTCCAGAAGCTGCAAAGGCCATGTCCAGTTCAGATGTCTCTTCCTCTTCCTATCTGGTAAGATATTAAGGATCTTTTCTGGACTAAAAGGGTTAGGAAGACGTTGCTGAATATGACCTTTTCTCTTGTGGCATCATTAATCAACTGAGAAAGCAATTTAAAGGCAATGCTGGACTCTGCTTTGGCTGTTTTGTCTGTTTTTTCCTGAGGTTTGATACAGAGGGGGGCTCAGAATCCATTTAACTGAAGTTATTGGTATATTCATGAAGAGCTGCTCCTTCAGCCATAGTCTCACTAACATATAAAGAAGTATTTGGGAAATCCTCTTTGCTCATGGATACTTTTTCTTTTTTAAACAACAAAAAAGATTCTCAGCGTCATTCCAGATCAGTGATACACAGCACATGACCGAGGGAAACAGAAAAGCCACCTCCAGCCATGGCTGTGCCTACACTCTGTCAATATGTATGAGAATGATGGCTTTGTTTCTACAGACAGCAGACCTTTCCCCTAAATGAATAAACATGCTAACAACACGTCCTTCTCTCATGCTGCAAAAGTTCTGCTTCCACAGAAATGGAGAAAAACATCTCCAAAGGCTATATATTCTCTTTCTGAAAGTACAGTAAAAGCACCAAGCTTAAGATTAGCATCAGCTCAATTCACTTGTTGAGTTACTACCTTCCATCAGATTTGTGGGCACTTTGAAAGCTGCTTAAAGATTGCTGAGCAGAGCTGGTGAAAATGTGCTGAATATTACTTGCAAAGTAGTCTTCAAATTAAATTCCCCAAATTGCCTTTTGCTGTGTTTTTTTAATCACCTAGCCGTCTTGTTTATGAAGCTTCATGCAAATGGCATATCAAAACAAATCATCCAAACCTTCCAGTTATTTCATATAAAGTGGAATATTTTTTACATATTGAATGCATTCTCAATTGCCAGGCCCTGAGTTGTCATGAGACTGGCTTACAAGTCTTAAGGCTGTGGTGATATTTTGTTTGAAAGATCATACAGTTACTGTTCATTTTATCTGCTTTCAGAGCTCTGTAGTATTCACATTTCTAAGCTTTACCTGCACCTGTGTGTATTGCATGTATATCGGAAAGAAAGCCTCTCATAGCCCTCTGGCTCCTGAGAGGTGAAACACTAACAGTACCAAAAATAGTGTGTTCTTAATGAGGAAATCATTAAATTCGGCAATTTCTGAAACCTCATGAGATCTATAGCAAAACCTCCACTGATTTTATTTACGTAGCCCAGACTTTGCCCCATGTGAAATCAAATATTTAATCAAATTCTGCATTACAGAAAAAAATATGGCAAAATGAGGACAGCTGTGAGTACATCTATAAAGGTTTTTGGTACTGGATGGCCACAACATGCATCCGAATCTGACATCTACTTCTTCAAAATTGTTGTCTAACACCTAAGGCAAGAAAGAGCTGAAATCTTGCTTTTTTTTCTAACTCAGTCCTACATAGATTCACAGTCTAGATGATCTTCCACTAAGATTCTTGAATATAGGACCTGAATAGAGAGATAATAGTCTTATCTTCTAGTTTAGGCCTTAAACAAAAGGATAACAGTAGAGGGACGCTAAATAGTCACGCAACCATTAAGCTTCTTAAAAGCTCTGATTTAAATTCAGTCTCCACACATGATGTTTCTATGTTACAAATATGACAGAATTTCAGCAGAGTGCCCCAGTCAGTTTAAGTATTCTCAGGTGGCTCTCTTGCAGTCTCTCATCTCAAAAGTGTTTCCTATCTAACTAGTTTAAACATCATTGAATCTGGCACAGGAATGTGAACCACTGATGATGTTTCTAGGGGAAAAAAATCCACACACCTATGGCAATGCTGGGCAAGAGTGGTGGGATCAGTCCTCAACAAACCCGTCACCTCGAGAAACAGAATTTTTTTCTGCTTTTTGTATGAACTTTTTGGATAACATTACACACAGCTAAAATAAATTTACTTTGTCTTACGAGGAATAAAAAAGACAGACTTTTGTTGTAGAAAAGCCCAAATTTGTTGCAAATGAATCAGAGTGATTTGTCCATTCGTCCAACAGGATCTTGCTCTTATGACAGTGAAAGATCTTCAGCATGATCTTCTTCATCTTTGCCTGTAATGGGGATAGGATAATTTGAGGCAGATATTAAAAGTCCTTGGTCTTCCATGGGTGAAAGCAATACCACTGGGAAAAGACAGTAATTCAGAACAAATTCCTCAATTTCTTACAAGTTGCCTTAAGTTAATATGGTAACTGAACATAATTTTCCATGAGTGCAAGAGGAGAATCATGAATAAATCTAGCGCATCTTGATGTGCATATATATTATAGGAGCCTGGTTTTTTTTAACCTGTCAAAGTATGTAGGAAAGTGAAATTAAATTAATAAGCCCATAGATGTGTTCTTGTCTGACAGGGTGTTGCCAGTCAGGAGATGGAATCAAATTCTACTTTTGTTCAGTATGTATTTATTTGGATTCTAT
The DNA here is from genome assembly GCA_013401315.1 of Balaeniceps rex. NCBI lineage: Eukaryota > Metazoa > Chordata > Aves > Pelecaniformes > Balaenicipitidae > Balaeniceps > Balaeniceps rex. The sequence continues at coordinate 60,089 of VYZW01050662.1, forward strand.
ACATACAAACATAAAAGCATATATACACTCTGAAGTTCTGCGTGTTTATGTTGGGCCTTGAAGAATTATTTTATGTCTAGGTGCTCTTTGATTTGAAGTAGCATGAGTCACACACACAAAAAAAGGAACAAGGAACTTGGTGAGGAAAGGTAAAAGGATTATTTGCAAGAACTGCACTTCTTGAAAGATGGAGAGAGAAAGGAGACTGGTTTAGACCAGCAGAGAAGTTCCTGTGCAGTGCAGTCTCTGCCTTGAAGAGTTTGCGTCTTAAATAACTGAATAATGAAACCCCACCTCTAGCACTTAAGATTGAGAACTCAGGTCACAGGGAGTGACATTGTGATAGGTGTCGTAGGTATCCACAGGACATGACTTTGGATCTTTCAAGTGCCTGCCTAGCATCTGCACCACAAAACTGATGACGAGGAGGACTTCCATGCTCTGACCTCAAGAAGGAGAGACATGAGCCAGCCCAGCCCTGTTAAGTGCCACAGGCAACTTGGGAGGCTCCTGACAGCTTACAGGATCATGCCCACAGGCAGGCAGAAAGACAGCACAAGATTAAACATCAAAGACTAAATTGCTTTACTTTTCTTTAACAGGAAGATAATACAATTGCTTTTGATCCTTAAGTTTTAAAGGCAGTTGTGAAGCTTTAAAAAGAGAATCTGAGATGATGGCCTTCTGAATCACTTTATTTTGATGGAAAGAATCATACTCTTAAATTCACAGCCCTCACTGAATCATTCTCCTAGACTTCCCATAAAAGGTGTAGCATAATGATCTTAATTTTCAGTCTTTCTTTCTTTGAGCGGTTTTCCATCTGATAGAGAAGCCACAGTTTTTTAAGACCGTCATGAGAAAAATTATCTCTTTCAGACTGTCTGCGTTAGAGGGCAGTCCCAAGGTATCAAGGAAAAGACAGATGCTTTAACTGTTGCTGGTGGCTAAGGTGCAGCCTAGACTGTGCTACCACCTGCATCTATCCTTACAGGGAACAGGTCATTAGGTTTGTGAGTCAAGGCAAGAACGCACCCAGAATAGTTAATATCCTTCTCCATATAACAGGCAGCTGCCAAGCATCCTATTGTGTATTGTAGAAACTATATCAAAAGAAACATTCTCCACTTAGGTCTCTTGTGTACTGGCCTGTCCCCACTGTGATGTTGCAGCTATTCCTGACCAAGAGAGTAGAAGTATGAAGAAAACTAGGCCCCTTTTTTTGACTCAAAATGGATAGAGGTTGGCATAATTGGAAGAATTTTCTGATAAACAAGCTTCTAATCATTCTGGTAAAACCAAAACTGTTTTGTTGGGAGAGGTCAGAACTATTCTAGAAAGTTCTCCGTGTTCCAGATGGCTTAAATCTTAATTTTTTCTGTTTGATGTTCCATTTTGAGGGATGTAAATATTTTCTTTCAAAATTTAAATTCATTGTAATAATTAAGCAACATTAACAAAGGGTTTGTCAAGGTGAAATCAAACATTTGAACTAAACCCAATGAAAAATATTTTGGAACAAGTGGGCTTTTAGTTTATTTGAAATTCTGATCTGTGTAGTAATTTGGGGAGATGAACATGTACAAAAAGAACTTAAAACCCAGGAAAAGTGTTTTTTGTCCAACTGTATGAATATGTTTATGAATATTCACAGAATGACAGAATGGTTGATGTTGGAAGGGACCTCTGGAGATCATCTAGTCCAACCCTCTGCTAAAGCACGTTCACCTAGAGCAGGTTGCACGGGATCGCATCCAGGTGTGTTTTGAATATCTCCAGAGAAGGAAGCTCTACAACCTCTCTGGGCAGCCTGTTCCAGTGCTCTGTCACCCTCAAAGTAAAGAAGTTTTTCCTCATATTCAGATGGAACTTCTGTGTTTCAGTTTGTGCCCGTTGCCCCTTATCCTGTCGCTGGGCACCACTGAAAAGAGTCTGGCCCCATCCTCCTGACACCTGCCCTTAAGATATTTGTAAGCGTTGATAACACCCCTTCTCAGTCTCCTCCAGGCTAAACAGACCCAGCTTTCTCAGCCTTTCCTCATAAGAGAGATGCTCCAGTGCTCTAAGCATCTTCGTAGCCCTCCACTGGACTCTCTCCAGTAGTTCCTTGTCTTTCTTGAACTGGGGAGCCCAGAACTGGACACAGTACTCCAGATGTGGCCTCACCAGGGCCTCTCCCTCAACCTGCTGGCCACACTCTTCCTAATGCACCC
>VYZW01050664.1:12090-32288 GCA_013401315.1 Balaeniceps rex
CCCCCGCTTTTTTTGCCTTACTGTCACTTCTGAAGACTTTTTCCAGGGCAAAGCAGTTGTTTTATTTTTATGCAGCACTTCTTTGGGATCCACATGGTCATCAGTGAGGAGTATCAAGGATCAGATGTGTGAGCTGTGGATGAATTGCTGTTTCTCAGTGGTGTGTTGGTTAGCACAGGCAGAGCAAAGCAAGTTTTTACCAGTTCTGTGGATAGAAAGAGGAGGTTGGTGTCTGGGGCTCCCAGTCTGGAAGGACCATATTTTCATGAAAATAAATGTAAATGCCATCTGTCTTAAAATGTCTGAGGCTTGCACAGTGCTCGCTGTTTCTCTATTCCCTGCGTTTTTTGCTCTTTCTACAGCATGTTGTTGCTGTAGTTTTCCTTTTGTCTGTTGTTGCTCTTTCACTCTTTCATATTCTCCTTTGTATAAACTTTATGGCCCTTCCTAGTTTTACTTGAATATGAAAGCGCCAAACTCTTCCTGATCCTTTAATTTATTTCAGATGATCTTTAGGACAGTTGAGTGCTGGAGCAGATTGCCCAGGGATGTTGTGCAGCAGATGGGGAAGTTTCTGAGATGAGACTGCTTGCTATCATCACGTAGCTGACCCTACAAGGATACACTAGAGTCTTCCTGAGCTCCCTTGCAGCCACAGTTATTCCATGATTATGTGATTCTATGAATCTGTATTTTTTTCTTATTTGTATGTGTATTTTATAAAGGTCGGATTTTTGAAAGCCAGATTAGATCAGACTTGACATTGGGAAACATTTCTTTACCGAGAGGGTGGTCAGGCACTGGAATGGGCTTCCTAGAGAGGTGGTTGATGTCCCATGGCCGTCAGTGTGTAAGAGGCATTTGGACAATACTTTTAATAGTAGGCTTTAACTTTTGGTCAGCCCTGAAGTGGTCAGGCATGTGGACTAGATGACCATTGTAGGTCCCTTCCAACTGAAATATTCTATTCTACGTGCAAAAAAAGGAAATTAGCATTAAACATTTCATGAGGCTAAGGAAATCATGCATTGAACTAGCTATGTCTATCAAGGACAGATTTAGTTTCTGTGAGCATATTTATTTTGGGCTAAATTCTAATATATCTACCCTCTAGTAACTTGAACATTTTCTCGTGGGAGTTATGAGGAGTTGTATGAGCTGTAAAAGCAAGTTTTCTAAATACCTAAGCAATGAGACTTCTTATACAGCCATGGCTTAGAGTTATGACATTCATAACTAAAACTATAAAATGAATTCAGAGCTAAAGTGTATCCCTTTCCCAGCTGTGACTGCCTTCCCCTTTTTACTCCTTATGCAAGGCCCTTTGCACTTATGTATTGCAAATACACTTCTAATGGATTCCTCTCCCCCTACTGTTGGACTGAATCCCTTTTCCCCTTGCCTGCACAGAGCCACCTCCCTGCTGTGAAGGAAGCAGAGATTGCACAGCTGTCTCCCTGACGGCCCTTAACTCAAGCAGGTTCCAGGTGTAGAAATGCCTTTATGCAGCAAGTGAGCTTTGTGGAAAGGATCGGTTGCATATGAAGGTGGCTTTGTGAGATTGCTATTGAACCCAGATATTTAGCATGTTGGGTACCTGTGCTACAGCCATGACAGAAATCTGAGGAGTGGTATCAATTACCATGTTTTATGTTGCAGCAACTTATGTCAGGATTTAGCTGTCTTTATGCAAAGACTTTGGACTGGGCTCAACAGTTAAAGTGTGAAGTTTGTGGGATTAAGTGATCACTATTCTTTTTCATATATAGTTATGTCTCAATCTGCATATGCTCTCTTGTTCATAAGGAATGGCCTCATCTCATCTTTCTTTTTATGCAGGGCTATTTTCAGTCACTCAGTTCAGTTTCATTATTTCTTCAAATAGTGCAAATGCCCCCCGCAGTTCTTCATATGCATCCAAACCCCCCCAAAGAGCTTTGTTTTCAGCCCAAGTTGAATAATAATATCTAGATTTGAATTTATCATGGTGTGTACTAAAAACTCTCGGATGTAGCGAATAGGCTGTAATTAAGGGTAGATGGTTGAGCTCCATCATTTAGCCCTCTCTCCTTCGCAGAGCTGGGTCTTGAGCAGAATTATGGTGACTGGTGAGTGCCACAAAATTTGTCCATGAGGAGGTGCCAGTCCTCAGAGCAGTTTGTGGTAGGGTTTATGCTTAAGAATGTGGTAATGCTGTTTGTTGTGGCTTCCTGTATTATCTTATTTTTGTTTTTCATTGTCAGTTTGTGGTGCTTAAGGCATTTTATAATGGAATTCACATTTATCTTTGCCCCCTTTAAAAATACTAATTCTTTCTAAAAGAAACGTGTTTGCTACTCTGATCCAGGATTTCAGGATTCAGGATTTTCATCTCTGAAACCTGCCAGAGTACACCTATTTGCCTACAGCTCCTTTGCATGGCAGAAGTCTAGCTAGGGTGGTGTCTTGGCTCACAAAACGTCTCTCTCCATCTTCCCCCTTTAGGCGATGATTTCTCACTGCCTGAGTTTGTTTCCTTGTGAACAGCCAGGCTGTCCTATGGCTGCCACTTCAATCTGAGGCCTTGGTCATGGGGAAAAACAACGCAACTGTTGTGTCTTCCTGTGATGCCAAGGCTCTGGTGCTGGTGGTGCTTGGAGACAGCACATGGCTGCAATGTCATGAGAGAGGAGCTGGGGATGGGCTGCAGTGTGGAAGGCAGAGAGGGCTGCTGTGTTTCAGTCACTTGTGGTTTTGTCCCAGAGGGGAGAAAGGAAGGGAAACCTGTTAGTTACAGCTGTAGTGAACCTTTAGTAACACCATCTGTGAGAGGAAACCAGTCTTGAAGAGGGATGACTGTGGTAAGACCTGTTAGTAAATAAAATTGAGAGACATCCTTGTTTTTTGCTACCCAGGCTGTATTACAGCGTGGGAAGATACTAGATAAATAATAGGTCCCAGAGATAGGGTACTGCAAGGCAAAATCAAACTACGATCACATCTTTTGAAGGATGTTCTTGCGGGGGAGGCTTGGCCTTCAGCAATACAGCTGCTGAGAAGCCTTGGCTCTGAAATCTTACCTTGCTTTTAGTTGTCTGAGGCTTTTCTGTTCTGGGTATCAGTTGTCAATCGACTCCGGAAGTCAGCTTGTAACGCTTATGCTCTGAAGCTGATTTTTCTTCCAGAGAAGAAGCTTCTTCCTGTGCATGCCTGTCCGAATGTATTTAATGGGAAAGGGAAACTTGCCCCTCCCCTCCCCCAAAGTTGTTCGGTTATTGACTCTCAACCATTCTGAGCTCTATGTTACTCTACTTGTATAGAAGCTCGTTCTTTCCTCTCTGCTCCTGAACTCCTTCCTTTCATAGGGCTTTAAATCTTATTTTTAACTGAAGGAACCTAACTTCTTTCAGAAAGTGTATCAATTTCACATTGTTTGATTGCGTATGCATTGAGGGCTGTTCGCATCTTCCATAGGCCATGCTCGCTATATTAGCCTCTCTCCTTACTTGTATACCAGTTTGGACTGGTATACAATGCACTGTGAGTTTGTGTTGTATTCCCAGGTGTTTCATGGAGCCATACGTGCTTTGCTGAATGTAGAAGCATTCTGCTAATGAAGCATCCTTTCCTTTCCAGTCATGTACAGATTGGTTGCAATCCTGTAGAGTGTGTTTTTTAGGAGGCTTTCTGGTTGTAGGTGGTTTTTTTCACCAACTGTAACAAAGCCTTCAAGTTAAGCATATGTCTGGTGGCTGCTTGGTGCTTGGGTTCTGCTGCTGAAGAGAAGATTTAGCTGTGATCACATGAAAAGTGACAGGAGTGCAAGCGTGCGGGAAGACACCGGGCTGTTATGCTGGGTAGGGTGTAACGGCGGCAGCTGCAAGCGCTGGGGAGCAGTTCGGTACCCGCAAATGTGTGGGATCAAGAAGTTAACTGGGCGGATGCAGGCTGGGTGAATGCGACTCTGGCTTTCGGCAACATCAAGTGCTTTACGGTTCCACTGTTAGCTAGCGTGCCAGCTTTGTGTTCATACGTGTTGTCAGCTTTCATGTAAAGGTTTGTGGGGTTTCACTCAGAAAAGTCCAAGTCACGTGTTCAGGATGAGTCATTCAATCTGGATTCTTCTCATGTTTTACAGCGTGGTAACGTAAGGATTTGAAATTTTTATTAGGAACTTTTTCTTTTAAAATTCAAAAGTGTTAATGTTTGGGGGTTTATGACAAAAATTTACAGATCTTTGTTGGAAAACAGAGGTTTATGGAACTCAAGTATTTATTTAAAACCTTGAAAACTTTTGAAGAATAAATTTGTAGTAAACCTTTTATTTAATTGAAAAATTTTATCAGAAGAAAAATATGTCTCAGCAGCTTTGAAATGAAGGTTTGTATGGCTAGCTGCTGCCTTCTTGGTATCTGCACCTTGACTAATTTGCATAGATTTAACCAAAACTTAATGTTTAGACCAAAATACTTCGTTCTGGTGCTAGTGAAGTGATGTTCTTAAATTTTAGCCCTGCTAGTGGCAATGTAAAGCACTGTGAGCAGAAGCTGCATATCATGATCCTAACACTGCAGAAAAAATCTCTCCCTATCCGTGTGCTTCATAATAAGCAGTCATTTGGCTTTGAGAATTACTGTAGCAGTGCCTGTTTGTCTGGATTTTAGAAGTAAAATAGCCAATGTTAACATTGTGGCTCACACGCAGGTCTCCAGCATTAAGTCAATAAATAGTATTCATACAAAGGTTTTAAAGTCGGTCTAAGCAAATAAAAACAAATATGCTTTTAAGTGTGAGACTGTGAAAACCTTTTAGAGAGGCTTTTAGCCTTTATAATCAGGTCAAAGTCAGGTCTCTTCTGATTTTTTTTTTAATCATTTATTTTTATGCTGAAAAAGCTTTTCTGTCACTGATATGGGGTGTTTTAATGCTGTATTTGAAGTATGTGACTTTTTAACTAAATGAATTAGTTTGTCTTTTACTTCTGTGTGGCTTTTTTGTTGACAGTTGTGTTGCAGGTCTCCCTATGGTACAATAAATAGCTCTCACAACTGATAGAAAACTAGTAAGGTACCATAATTAGTACCATAATTAATGCTTTATTATTGCTATTGCTGTTGTGTATATGGAAAACTGACATTATAATACATTGACTTGCCTTTTCCTAGAAGGATGTTTATAAAGTATATATGTAGGATGTAAACAGATATAAGAGTTGATGATTGTGGAGAAGGTGTTTTTCTTTCATTTAGTTTTTTAAGTGCCTGCTTGAGCATCAGTCCTGTGTGTGCATATTAAAGTGAAAGCAATTCGTCTCTGGCACTGGATATTAGCTTCAATGGCAGCAGCAGCAGCAGGACAACAAGCAGTCTGCCTGTGCAGAATGAATGATAGGGTCAGAGCCTTATCATGCAAGTTTATGCTGTTGCAGCGTCCTCAAAGCACATGATGAATTTTTTTACCTGGAAGAGATCATTCATGCAAGACATTAACAAATACTGCATCTAACATTAGAATACACTTTGCTTTCTAGTAGTTTAATTCATATAAATGTTCCTAAAGACTTTCTGCAGCTGTTCACAGTCCATGTGTATCTAATGTTCAGAAGATGAGGGCTGTGAGCCAAACTAAAGCCATAATTTGAGTTGTTTCCATTTTTATCACTGCAGTTAAGACTAGTTACCTCTGTTTTGGCTTTTAAAATAGCATGTTTGCCTTTGCCTGTTTATTCTAAGTTGATGAGTACTTTTCTCCTGGTTTACCTGTGGATGGGATCTTCTTTCACTGGGGTAAAGCAGAACACCTGTTTTAATTTGTAGGTGAGTAGTGATGGAGAAGATGTTTAAATTTGCATCTGCAGGAGAATATATCTACAAAATAAGCTGACAGAGTACATGTTAGATAAGTGGACAGTGAGGTAGATTGAAAACTGGCTGAACAACCAGGCCCAGGGGGGTGTGATCACTGGCACAAAGCCCAGCCAGAGGCCAGTCAGCAGTGTTGTGCCCTAGGGGTGGATACTGAGGCCAATACTACTTAATATCTTAATGAATGGTCTCCACAGTGGAACAGAGTGCACTCTCAGCAAGTTCACAGGTGATACAAAACTGGGAGGAATGGCTGATACACCAAATGTTGCCATTCAGAGGGACCTGGACAAGCTGGAGAAATTTCATTAAGTTCAACAAGGGGAAATGCGAAGCCCTGCCTGTGCAGGGAAATGACCCCAGGCACCGGTACATATTGGTGAAGAACTCGCTGGAAAGCAGCTCTGCAGAGAAGAACCTGGGGTTCCTGGTCAGCAAGCTGACCATGAGACAGCAAAGTGCGCTTGTGGCAAAGAAGACTTAATGGTGTCCTGAGCTGCATTAGGCAAAGACCTGCCAGCAGGTGGACAGATGTGATCCTTCCCCTCTCCTTGCACTGGTGAGGCCGCACCTGGAGTGCTGTGTCCAGTTCTGGGCTCCCCAGTACAAGAGAGACATGGATATACTGGAGCAAGTCCAGTGAAGGGCCACAAAGGTGATGAGAGGACTGGAGCTGGGACTGTTCAGCCTGGAGAAGAGAAGGCTCAGAGGGGATCTTCTCCATCTCTATAAATCGCTGATGGGAGAGAATGAAGAAGAGGGAGCTAGACCTTTCTCAGTAGTGCCTGCTGACAGGACAAGAGGTAATGGGCACAACTGAAAAAACAGGAAATTCCATCTGAACACAAAAGACAACTTTTTTACTGTGAGGATGGTCAAAAACTGGTGTAGGTTACCCAGAGTGGTTGTGAAGTATCCATCTGTAGAGATACTCAAAACCAACTGGACATGGTCTTTGGCAGCCTGCTGTAGACGACGCTGCTTGAGCAGGGGATTAGGCTAGGTGGTCTCAAGACATCCCTCCCAACCTCAGTGATTCGGTGAAAATGCTGACCTGTGATGGAGCAGAAAGAAAAAGGACTTTTTCTCTCAATGCTAAAGTATAATATCTTCTCTTGTCCACTATTGGATATGTAGTAGCAAATGTTATGGTTCAGATCATGGTAGTGTTTTAGATTGTATGTAGAAGAATTATTTTTATCTTCTGCCTCATCAATGGGATTGCCCGAATATTAGGTTATGCAGTCAAAAATAAACTATACAGATAAAAAAAAACAGATCAGGATTTCATTTTTGTATGTTGGGATTTATTAGAACATAAATGTAGAAATTATTGTCCTTGTTTTCCGTATTTATAATAATGTTACTTTTCTTCCTTCTTCTGCTTTGATTTTAACATGTTTCTTTAGAAAAATCTGTGTGATTTTTATTCAAGATTTTGTAGACAATTACATTAGGAGTCTGTATTTTATGTATAACTTTTTATATAGCTGCATACTGGATTGTCTCTACTGCAGCTTCTCTACCAAAGGAGAAAACTAATATGTGAATTTGCCTCCTTTTTTTTTTTTTTTAAATCTTTCTTGACTTACTACTTTGGCCAAGTAACTTCTTTGCTCAGGACCTTCATTTCTTCATCAGTTGAAAGAGGACAAATGTACTTCTTGTTTTCCTTAATATTGTTTTTTGAGATTTGTACTACAAAGATGGTTTATGTTCAAACAGCTTCTATTTCACTTGTAAAACTGGCTAATTTCTAGTTGACAGTACCCTGTGTTGAACACAGATGAAAAGCTTTCTTTGTATGAAATACCCCTGTCTTTTTCTTTTTCTTTTTCTCAAAGTAGTTTTAATCAAAAGGGTAACTGAGATAATCTAGATAAAAGCATAAGAAATGGTATTGATTCATTTGAGTGCTGAGCAAGGAGTTAATTTCAAAAAAATGATTAAATTCTGTGTTTGTACAGAAAAACAAACGGCACTCAAAGTGCTTAGTAACATTAAAAACCTCTTATCTGTGGTTTTATGGTATTTATAAAGCTAGGAGAAAATGCTGTTCCTCTTGATACTGATTGTTCTCCTTATGTCGAACACAAAATAGTCCCAATCCTCTTCAGCAAAGTGCTAATAGCTACTTTAATTATTGGTTTTCTGAGGTTAGAACCTACCTTATGTGACAATGTTATGGTCAAGCTTCTGTAAAACCTACTAGTAATGAGATGTTGTAATTTAAGGAATGAGCTTGCACAGTAATGCTTCTTGGCTCTTGTCCATTCAGGGGTGATTATTTTTCCCTGAACCTCAGTAAATGGGATCATAATTTGTGCAACAGCTCTGATTTATTTTTGGTCCAGCTTCCTAGGTAGCTAACCATGGTACGTCAGCTAAATTATTTTGGAAAGCGATTGCTGTCTTTGCGCATGTTTAGGAGGTCCTTGTTGCTGGATCTGGAGCAGAACTGAGCCTGTCCCCCTCATGATTTCCTTCTCTTCCTCAGATTTTTGTCATCTCCTGCATTTTTAATTTAGGTCATTTTGATACAAAGGAATCAGAGCAAGCAAATTGTTAGTAACAAGGATCCTTTTGGACATTGAAGACCTGATACTTGTTTTGTAGGATTGAGTACTTAAAATTTAAACTTGTCAGGAAAGGAATATGTTATTTTTATTTGTCTCTAAAGTAGTAGTCCTACCCATAGTACTCTCTCCTGAAGTACAGAAAAATTCTTCTGTAAGAATCAGGACAGGGAAAGTTCTTACATGTGTTTAAAATCCGTATTGCAAGTCTCATGTAAGCACAGATTGCAGATTGTAAGGGCATATGTGAAAGTAGGACTTCATTTTATCCACTGCTTCTCCTTGTCCTTTTTCAAGTACTCTATTACTCCTACCAGTGCTGGTCTTTCAAATGGTTTATAAAACAAAGGTATTGTCCGATTTATGAATGGAGGTGTTCTGGTTTTAGTAGCCAGGAGGAAGTATAATCATATAACCCAAGTCCCTAAAGTGTCTCTGTTCTCACTGTACTGGGGCAAATATTTTTCATTTGTTTGCGCTGCAAAATAGTTTTGGAAATTCTGTGCAGAATGAATGCCGTCTTAAGATGTTTCCTCTTCAGGTTTCTTACTGATGTAAATATGTTGAGAGGTAACCTCAGTGGAAGGATATGACATACAGTGGAATTTGGATGGCTTGCAAATCATACTTTGCACTCCAGAAAAACCTTTAGCTGCCTGTACTTTTCAGTAGTTGCATGTATTTTATTACTGCACAACTAATGCAGAATAAGGAGGGAGAGAAGACAAAGGTGTTTGGATTAACCATCTACTGGGCTAAGATAAGACACCCTGGGACACTGAAGTCATGGGGATTTTTGAAAAGAAGGGGAGTGTTGTTCCCAGCTTCAGTTTGGGCATGGGATTTGCACTGCCACAGGTTCCTTGAGTCGGGTTTGTGATCCTGTTCCCACCGCTGTTAACTTTGTTTTGCTGTTCCAGGCTAACCTATTTGTTCTGCTGTCTATCATCTGTGTTCTGCTGAACCTGGCTGGATTTGTATTAGGATGTCAAGGCATTCAGTTCGTGTCCAGTGTACCCAGATGCGATTTGGTGAGCAGACATCCTGATTTACACACATTTCTTCATGGCATGCCACATAAGCTTGCCATGCTGGGATCACAAAACGTGCCAATGTAGAGATGCAACTAATGCAGCTACAGCATGGTGGGGGAAAAAAGAAAACTCTCTGTTTCAGGCCTTGATTCAGTTCAAATTGTGAATAGACTCACAGAAATCCACAACAGTATTTTTATTGTCTGTGTTCCTAAACACTTGGGTTTTTTTAAGGTGGGGACTTCATGAGATGTTCAGCTCCTAAAGCTGAAGACCCCAAAAGGATATGTTTTGAAAGGTTTTGCTCTTCATTAGAAGAGCATACTTAGACCCAGAAATGGTTTTGTTTGACTTCATTGAGAGCTGGCCTCTGTCTTCAGGATCTGAAGACACAGCTGATTCGGTACAAGGCTTTCCAGATAATTTTATGGGGCCACTTAGGAGGGAATACCAAATATATCTTTAGAAAATCCCTCTCACCAGCATTATACACTGATTTTAATATTATAGTAATTTAAGAACTAGCATAAAGGATTCTTATAGTAATGTGACAAAGATAAACTGTTGCAAAAAGGCTGAATGGGTACTGGTGAGCTACCTACAAAAAGCTCAGTCTGTATAATCTGCAGGTGGTATTATTTTTCCTGGTGAGGACAGTTCGTGTTGATGCCTTACAGCAAGAACTGTGAGGAAAAAATTAAGGTAGGTCAAAATCATACTAGCTTTTCGAACACTTCTACTTGAGGAAGAAGCGATCTGCACAAGAAAGGACAGAAAGCAAAAGATTTTTCTCAAATGGGTGTCATAAGAAGTAGAAGAATGTCTATTTATGAACCAGAAACCATGGAATGGTTGAAATTGAAGGATACAGGGTCACTTAGTGATAAAGATGATCGTGTGTAAAGGCTTGAAGGAATTTAAAGGTTATGGAAAGATCTTTGAATATTTATTTTTATTCATTTATTGCTTCAACAAGTTGGTTCCTTAACATGCCAGTAGGTGTATTGCAGTGAGAGTCCAGATGACAAGCACTTGGCAATCTAGAATCACCTGATATCAATGTACTGAGGCAGCACTGAGAACTGTTAGTGTTATTCCAGACAAGATGGTTAAAAGTTTCAGGAATTTCGGAGCCCTCTGTGGTCGGAAGCATAGGGTACAGCCGAAAGGCGTTCCTGAAGTCATAAATTAGAGTGGTTTATGTAGGTGGAAGACCTTTGACAGTATGACTCTAGAGAATTCGACAGCTAAAAACCCAATTATCTCTAGATACAGAAACATTGAATTTCTACTTGAAAACTAAGATGACAACATTAATTTGGAAGTTACAAACGATAGTGGTGTAGAGATGTAACTATTACTGATTTGACTGGGTTGAAATTGTAGCTGTGGGTTTCATTCCATCCATAGAGATGCAAAATATATTCATGAATCAAAGAAAACGTGTATGTTCCATATACAGTGGCTTACACATCAGTCAAAGAAAGAATTTCCAGGCTGCTATGCATTTGAAGGAGCATGGATACTAAAATTGCTCGGTAATCAGTGCAGCTTTGATTACAACTAAGTTGTATTTAAATGTCTAGAGCTAATCAGTAATGCTTCCTTTCAAATAAGAAGTATGCGTAATATAGCTCTATAATATGTGAATCATGGGTGTACCAAACTGTACAAATTTCATTCTACAAGACTGTATTTCCAGTCTGTTTTGTGGTCAGAGGTGTAGTTTAGCACATAGGCTCTATATTAGGCAGGTAAAAATGTTGCACAAAACAGCTAATAAATCAAAAAGTGGACTTTTGTGTTTTTAAAGGTGAATACAGGTGAAAGCAAGATTTGTTTCTGCTGTGAAGAATTTCATCTCACTAAATGCACAGAAGAGGAGACTGCGCTGAAGCTATACCACGTGAAGTCGTGTAGCGCTGCTCACCTTCTTCTCAAGGTACTCTGCGCACACTGCTTAACACGACTGCTTTGATATATCCACACTTGTGCAACAGTGCAGTGCTGGGGTGACTGCTGCGTTTATTGTGAAAAAGTTTGTTATTTTTATGGTCTTCCACACTGGTCAGCAACTCTTTATGGTTCTGTAACAGGTTTTGTTTTGTTTTGTTTTTTCCTCACCTCTGGGTTTTGACTCGTGCATTGCTGATCCAATATGCAGTTCTTGTCCTTTCTGTGTTTTATGCAACCAAAACTACAGCTGAATTCAGACAAGATTGCATGGGTAAATACGGTGTAAATTTTAAGTAATGATTTGATGCATTCACTGGCCTTTTGATCTTCTCAACCTTTCTTGGCTTACAAACTGCTAAAATAAGACTTCTGAACAGCATCTTCTTTAAATGTAAAAGTGCTTTAACATTTCTTTAATGGTGATTATCTCACATCTGGATTTCCCACAGAAAAGTTAAGAGGAAATTTATAATTCTTGAATGAATAGATGGATTATAAATCACATCTGAGCAGTATTAAACCCTTCTGGATCTCTCTGTCAGGACACACAATAGGGCAAAACAAGCTTTTGCAAATTACTGCAATCTTGGAGATTACCTGTCCTGAAGACTTCATCACATATGTTTTTAAGAAGTAATTGTCATGGTCATCCTTGTGTCTTCTGTGTTTGTTTTTGGTTAAGTTTTTTATTATTATTATTTTGATATTTACAAATACCTTGATTTAATTTTTTAATTTCCATAATCTTCATGTTCTTCAGAAAGTTCTCTTTGCTCTTTGTGCCCTGAATGCTCTCACCACCACAGTTTGCTTGGGAGCGGCTGCCCTACGTTACTTACAGATTTTTGCAACAAGAAGATCCTGCACAGTAAGTGAGTGCAAGGCGTTGCCTGCCATAAACAGTGGTACTAACAATATTACTAGATTACACAGTTCAGCGATTTTTTGTATCTCAGAAGGTTTTTAACAGAAGTCTCATTTGACTAGGATGAATTTCAGATTGAAGACCAAGATCACGTTTTGGATCCTGATGATTTTGTCCCACCTGTGCTGCCTCCCTCCTATTTTGCAACTTTTTGTTCTCGTAACCCACGAACGAGTCTCAGGTAAACCTCTATATTCTCTTCCTTTCTTTTTGTGTCTTTGGAAACACTGCATGATCTTCGGGGTTTTTTTAAGACCATTTTCTCTGATATTAACTGAAAAAGGTTGGTGACTTTAGGCAGGGAAAAAAAGGAAGAAAAAACCTGTTCAGTTAGGAGGCAGCATAAATACAGTGTGGGTGAGGGGTAATTTTGTGGGTTTCACTTTAGATTCTGTAGGAACTGTTTGTGGGTAAAAGAAATACCACAGTTTGACCTGGCTGAAAACTTTTAGGATGCTGTCAGGAGCAGGTCAGGGCAGTGATGGAAAGCCAGGTGCAACCCCTTGGCAAGGCTTGTGCGAGAGGCCCCTGAATGGCAGCCTGGCCCCCTGCAGACCTCCCTGCCAAAGCAATTCCCCTTCGGCAACTAGGGCTGACGGAAGGGTATGTTTTGATTGTAGTGGCAGGCCAGGTAATCCACTACCCTTATCTCGGTACTTGGGTGTGAGTGGTCAGGCAGGGTTAATTGCTGGGCTTCTCTGCAGTGGCAGCTGCGGGGTGGAGGAGGAGTGAGAGTGAACGTGGGAGGGTCAGTTCATGTATCAGAAAGAAAAGGACGATAGTCACAGGTCACTGTAATCTCTTCCTTCGCCCCCCCCCCCTTTTTTTTTTAATTCATTACTACAAAGATGAGGGAAGAAGGATTCAGAGGAGGATGAAATAGTAGCTGTATGAATTTTCTTGTAAGAAAGAGAAAACATACAGAAAATTTTTATGTTGCAGAAGGCTGCGTTCTTTGATACAATTAGTCTTATGAAACGTTAAAATGTACATTTGATGGGGCGCTTTTTTTTTGTGTTGTTTTGAAGAAGAATAGGGCTAAAAACCGTGTAGCTTGTCCATTAAGCATCAACTCTTATATTGCTGTACTGGGACTTACTAGTGTCTATATTTCTTGCAATTCAGTGGTGACTTTTGGGTTTTGTTATCCTTCATTCTGCAGGTGGTTATACACTCTTCACAGTCACTTGCAGGGTAGCTTCGTTTATCAGTTTATGACTCTGGTGGGGCTGCGTTATTCTGCTGTGAACACACAATGTTTATACATAAAATATCACGATGCTCAAGTAGACTGTATCACTCTACTCTTGTTTAAAACTCCTCCTTTTTGCAGTGTGCAGGACTCTTGAGTTTATTTCACTCTTTCATCAGGAATAGCGTGCATGACTTCCAAGACTCTGTGATCCTTGCAGAGATAATTACATATCCTGGGATTACCTAGAAAATGGTGACATGGCACGGGAATAGATTTTAGAATGAAAAAGTCATCTAAACCACCAAAGACTGGGGTTGAATTCCAAACTTTACTGAAAACCTCCTATGTGAGTCTTGGTTCAAGCTAGTTATGACAACAGAATGGCACATATAATCATCTCTTTGGAAGATTAGGTATTTATTGAAATATGCTTGTCACAGTTCCCCTGCTTTAAAATGGGGCTGTCGTTCTTTGTCTGGCATGTCATTCTAGATGGTTATCTCCTTCCCAGCAGCAGTATTTCTCTTTGTTTATTTTCGGCACAGTAGGGGCCGCTGAGCAATATTTAAGGCTTCTGCCACCTAATACTGGGTAGCTACCTTGCCTGTGACTGCATTAAACTTCTTGATAATAACATTTAAGTGATGATGACATCTTTCTGAAGTTGGACTACTGTTGGTTCCAGGTGCTCAGAGTAGTTATGCAGAAGTTAAAGCAACAGGCAGGCTTAATTTCCGTTCTTGGCAGAGGAGGGAATATGACTCACCCCAGGCTGGATCCAGGGCATCCAGCAGAGCAGCTGAGATGGGACCTGGCCTCTTCTCAGTCAGCTTCCTCGCACTTCTCCCTCCCCTCCCTGCCTGGTCTGTACCCTGAAAGCCATGCTGCATCTGTGACCTGGCTTTCTGTGCCAGGCTCCCGCAGAGCCCGCATCCAAAACCTTTGTGCCAAAGGAGGGGTGACAGGAACTGCATCCAGGGTGGCAAGCCACCATCTGCAGGCTGCACCTGGTGTGACTCCAAAACAGATACATCCCTTTGAGAAAGGAAACACTGCGGTGATCAAAACATGTGCCAAGGACATGTTTGGAATGGGTAGCCGTTCTCCTCCACCCTTTAAATTGCAGAGCCAGAGACACTACTAACAAAGCCAATTAATTAGTTTGTTCATTTGTTCATGGGAAAACTTTTGCATTTGTCTTATTTAGTGGTAGACAAAACAAACTAGCATTACAAATGTCTGGTCAACTCCTACCTCTATTCTTGTTATTTCATAAATAAGGAAATAGGAATTAAGCTATTTTTCAGGATCAGCACAACAACATTAACAGCTACAGCTGAGTTCCCACATGAAGAATAAAACACAAAGTGTGACAAGGCATGTGAATTTCAGGGAAGAGGCGATCCATGTGGGGCAGCAAACCAATCGCCTGGGGTCTAGAAATCTACGCCAGTCCAGTTTAAAGCACCATTTGGGGACTAGAGGCATTTGCCAAAATGCAAATCTGCTTTTCCAAGTCATGTGTTCTCAAATTCAGTATGCGTCTCAAATTGGACCCATATGCTGCTGACAGCTGTTTCTTAACCACCGAACATGTTTCTGCTATTGAAACGCTAAAGGTTCTGGGAGGCCAAAGCCCTGACGCTGTTGTTCAGCTGAGGTACGAGTGCAGAAGGTGGGCAAGAGGTGGGCGAGGATGTGCCTTCCCCCTTCGGTGTCCTGCTGACCAGCAGCAGTACAGAGCCTCCCCACTGCCTGGAGCAGTCTTGTGGCAGTAGGGTTCCCTGAAAAAACTTTGACTGCTGTTCCTTACCTTCCTGTATCATCACTTCAAAAAGCTGCTGGCTTTCTGACTAACACAAGAATTCGCCTTTCTTACGTAAAAAGAGAGAGTGGAAATGAAGAAATAAAGAACAGGTTGACAGATGTGCACGTCCTGGAAATAACTTTTATATTAAGCGACTTAAAGGAGTATTTTTCTAGTTGCATGTTCTGTAATAAGTTTTAACATGATATAACTCTTGGATGCAACATTAGTTTTCAAGGTGTGACTGAGCTGGGTAGGCCAGATCAGACATGTTTAAGAACAAAACTAAGGTTCAAGAAGTATATAATTTTGTGGCCTACATTGAATGTAAGCTCAGTACAAATGTACTGGAAAAATGGGAAGAAGTAATGTCAGTGGAGCATCAATCTCCATCATACTCCAGAATTATTCTGAAGCTTTTAGGGGCAGATGAAATAGGCTGAAATTAAAAACTATTTTAACATGGTATATTTCCCCCATTTTTAAGATTAAAAAAAAAGCAATGATCAGTTATCAAAATCCTTTCTTTTCATGAGATTTCTCCACGCATTATCGCCATTACCTTGACAGGAGCCTTTCACAAAAGGTTCTCTTTTTGGAAGTTTTATTCTTTTCTTCCATAGACATTTCCATTCACTCTGCCCTTTCGTCTCAGCTTGCGAGAAAATAATTTTCAGTCATCTTTGCTCCCTCCAGCCGGTGTCCAGATAAGCCCTAAACTGTGGGAGGAAAGACTTGCTCTTGTGTAACATTTCTTTGTAGAGAGATCGCATCCACTAGTGATACCTGTAAGCCTGAGATGGGTCCAGAGAGCAAAACACATGGGCCTCTGTGTGTTGCTTGAGGTTCCTGCTCAGTACCAAATCAGCAATTTAAAACGTAGTAAAAAGCAGAGAAAAATTGAGACGCTTTGGGTCACAGACTTTGAAGGTTGTGTGGGGAAGGTCCCCTCAGCAGCTCTGCTGTTGACCACCACACCTTGTTCCAATGTTAATGGGGTAATGTAAACTTATGTTATCAAAATCAGCATTTGCCAAAAAGAGTTTCTCCAGGCACTGTTCGATTTCTTCCCTCTCAGAGCTACCTCCTAAGAGGAAGATGATACCACAAAAGGTCTTTGGGATTTATGCTGTATTTCAGGTTTCTGCGAGCTGTTTGAAAACTGGGAAGTAAGGTTAGCCCTGAGGTACATTTGCCTCACACAAGCCCTCGTGAATTGATCAACTATAATATTCTTAGCCAAGCATCATCACAAAAATAGCCTTTAGTTTGAGTTTGCCTTTTTCTGTGCAGCTGTGTCTGAACATAAAACATGAGATAGGAAGTATCTTGAATTTCAGTTGTAATTAAGAATCTAGTAATTCACAAAAATCAGAGCTAGGCTATCACATTTTGAATTACCTGTATTTGAATCTCTCAAAACAAAACTGAATCTCTGTGAAGTAAAACTGAAATGGGTTCCCAGGTGCAGTACTGCCCAAAGAACATTTGGGCATATGCTCACATAGCTCCGGTGAACACTTTGGAGAGGCACCTCCTAAGGAGAAATTTCCTGTCTTCTTCTGGGAAAATGTCTTGCAGCTCTTGGCGAGTTCATTAGCTGTGACTGAGATCCCAAAATCTGAGCTGGCACAGGAAAGCCAGTGGAGTTTGGTAGCTGATGATGTTTTTCTGCAGCTGGAAAGCCGTACTGACGGAGTTGCTCGGTGTTGTTTGTTGCAGGATGCTTGGCTCCGATGTAATTCCATTGCCCCATATTTACCGAGCACGAATCAAAGGCGTTGAAGTGTTCTGCCCTCTGGACCCACCTCCTCCTTACGAAGCTGTGTGGAGCCAGAACAGCTCTGAGCAGGTATGGCCCACAGGAGTTTAAAGCGTAACTTGTTTTTCTGCTATAAAGGTAGGGTTGCACTGAGGCATGGTAAACACGAGCCAGGTATCTTTTCATTTCAGAATAGCAGGAGAATATGTTTGATTACAAATGGGGCTTGCTGTAAATTTCACAGAAGTTTTTAGTTAGTTACTTACCTTTACAGTTGAAAAGTCTTCCCCAGTTGGAAAACCATGTCCGAGCATGGGAGAAGGAGCAAAATGCACTGTGGAGCACATCTGTTGATGGTTATTCTAGAGGACCCCTGTGCTGCCTCCTTGCTTTACTTCCCTTCTGCACCTGCACCTGCATCTCTCCTATGTGGGACTAGGTCAGGGTTTATGCCATGCTCGCTGGTCTCTTTTCACTGGTGTTTTCAGAAGACAGGTGCTTTTTCCCAGAAAATACTCAGCAGGATAAAATTGGCTGACCTGGATGATGAACATTAATTTTAGATGTTCACTAGTCTTGGTTTTGCAGTGGAATTAAACACATATCACATAGTCACTGTGCAGTTAAGCAAAAGTGTTCACTTTCTAAGGTGGATGTTGCAGTTCTTAGAAAGTACCAGAAAAAAGATGGTGGCTTGTGATTTTTCAACTTGTCTATTTTATTGCAGGAAGGTGCACTACAGATAAGTGTCATGGAAGTTGTTGTTGATTCGGGGGAAGTGAATGACAGGCAGGCCTCTCAAGGTAAAAAGTACATTTTAAAATTTGTTCTAGAACAGTTCTACCCAACCCAGATGACTTAATGTAGCAGCAGCATTATTATTTCTTTGAAAGAGAGCCACCATATTGCAAGCCAGAGATAAAGAATTGTGATTGCTTTGGGCAGTAGGAACAGGGATTGTTGTTTAAAATACATAAAGAGTTGTTCGCTCTTGAGATACAAAAAGAAAGATATATTTCCTTCTTAATAATCTACAAGGTTGACTCTATGGCCATACATTGTAAGAAATGATGTCCAGCTCCAGTGCTTCCATTTGTTCTGTATACGTGATGGTGCCTGTTGACATTTTGTTGTGGATGAAAATAGAAAAAGGATAAAATAATGCTGTACTGTGGTGAGCTAAATGTGGGAATTACTCTATTATTCAGCCTGCACTGGAAGAATTACTGAATAGTTTCTGCATACTGGTACATGACATAGCTAGACTACACACAGAGGCCACATCAAGCTTTGGTCAGCATTGTTTTAGAAAAGCATGGAAATGGTTCCAAGTTGTTTTCAGCCTAATCTTTGTTGCAGTGTACCCTTGCAGTTAAACATTATTGGCTCCCGGAGAAGTCACAGGCAGCTTTTCAAGTACAGCCCTGGTGAAAATCTGTTCTACTTTTCATTTGAACTTGCCATTAAGGAAGAAATTTTTTACAATGAGGGTGGTGAAGCACTGGAACAGGTTGCCCAGAGAGGTAGTGGAGGCCGCATCCCTAGAAACCTTTAAGGTCAGGTTGGACGGGGCTCTGAGCAACCTGATCTAGTTAAAGATGTCCCTGCTCACTGCAGGGGGGTTGGAGTAGATGACCTCTAAAGGTCCCTTCCAACCCAAAGCATTCTGTGATTCTGTGATTCTGTGATTCTGTGATTCTGTGATTCTGTGATTCTGTGATTCTGTGATTCTGTGATTCTGGGTCAGTTTGTCTTTTGTGCAACAGATGGCTATGTGCCTATCTGTACAATGTTCCCACCACCGGACTATAGAGAGTAAAGACACTTGGGGGTGAGGGAAAAGCCCCAAACCTTTTATTTGACTGTGGCTTCTTTTCTGGCAACTTACTTCTCAAGCTATAGGAGAACTTTCATGTGAAGTTTATCAGTTGAAATTGTCCCTACTGAGTGGTGGCAGGAAAAAAATTATTTATGTAAACCCATACGTTAACCAAATAACAAGTCTTTCAAAGTTCCCTTACACTCTGGCAGTCTGCCTGAAACCTCTGAAAACAAGCACTTGGATGCTTCTGATATCTCATCAGTTGTGATACCCAGAAAGAAATTCAGAAGAGTTGTAGCAAAAAAGTTTAATTCTCAAGGACTTCTTATTGACAAAACTGCTGTTGCTTTCTTTGGGCACTTTGAGCACAACAAAAATAGGATATCAAACATAGGGCTGCATGGTGACTGCTTAAAGTTATGAGAACGGAAAACAGGAAAAGAATACTATAGAAAATGCAACTGTTGTGAAGGAGAGTCAGGAAAGGTTAAAAAAACCCCAAACATGATGAGGCATTGTTTGAGGCATTGTTTGTATTTAAAAACTTCCTTTGCAAGCAAGCAGACCTGAGCACATGTGATAAATTGTACCCTCCTCGCCATCTTTTTAATTGGTTTATCTGTCTTTTTTTTTTGTCCTTTTTTTTTTGTTGTTGTTAATAAAAAGGCCTATGAAGAGACATTTAAATTTCAGCCTGGGTGTTAAATTCAGATAAAGAAGAAAGTGAGCACCTTAATGCAGAAAATTAACACTGCTACTTCTAGATGCCAAGGCTTCCTAGGGGCAGTGAATTTAAGAAAAGGAGATATGCTGAGCTGTATCTCTTCCTTTATTTATATTTGGGGAGGTGTACTGGGTCTGGCTGGGATGGAGTTAATTTTCTTCATTGCAGCCTATATGGTGCTGTTTTGGATTTGTGACCAAAACAGTGTTCATAACACACCAATGTTTTAGCTCTTGCCAAGCAGTGCTTGTGCAGCGTTGAGGCTTGCTCCATCTCTTACTCTGCCTGCCACAGCGAGTGGGCTGGGGACGCATAAGAAGTTGGGAGGGGACACAGCTGGGACAGCTAACCCCACTGACCAAAGGGATGTCCCATGCCATATAATGTCATGCTCAACAATAAAGACTTGAGTGGAGTTTTCCAGGGTTGCTGTTGCTCAGGGACTGGCTGGGCATCAGTCAGCTGGAGGTGAGCGATTGGTTTTGCATCACTTGTTTTTCTTTGTTTTGGTTTGTTGTGTCCTGTGTGTCTGTCCGTCCCACCATGTCCCCCCC
>VYZW01050666.1:3862-15397 GCA_013401315.1 Balaeniceps rex
GAAGTACAAGGGAGACTTAGAGGAGAGCCCTTTAAGCTTCAGGCACCAACAGGTACATATAAAAGATAGGACAGAAGTTTTCAACATCTCTCTACAGTTTACCAGCATACTCTTCCTGGTAACTGTATTTTGTTATCCTCTTCTCCTCCAACAGCCATTTCTTCCAGGAGTAAATGTAGCCCCTCAGGAGCTGTGGCTGCCCGCATCTTCTCCTCTTTTTCTAACTCCATGCCTGTCCTTTTGCTCCGGTCCTCCAACCCTTTCAGTTTCCTAGAGTCCATAGGAAGGAGTGCTACAAACAGGCATATTGGCATCCCAGCAGTGAAAATAAGCTGTAGTCAGAGCATTTTGGACAGCAGGAATATGACAGAGGAATGGAGGTAGCACAGACATGTAAAAACTCTGAAAGAAATGTATCTGAGGAAAAAAGAAAAATGATTCTGTACCCCTCTCAATGCGGTGGTCATGTCAGAAAATCCTGGGATGTCAAATTTCCTTAGAGAAATGTAGCTTTCACCACCTGCTGTGTGGAGGGCATCCGTTACTGCTACTAAGTCTGGTACCATGCTTACTTAAATGTGAAGCTTGACTACAAAGTGTCTATGATACCTGACACTGTTAAGACACAAAGCTTGGAGACTTTTCATACAAAGGATTTAGATCCAATAAAAGGATTGCAACTCTCACACTTCTCATATATATGTGATTCCCATTAAGATAAATGTGGTTCTTTACATTTACATTTACATTCTCATGGATATGAGAAGAATGTTTGTGCTATATGAGTTCTGTTTCCTTACTAGTATTTTTTAATTTAGTGGCCAATTTTCTTCAAATTTTATAGAATATTTAACACTTTGACTGCAAATTTTCCTATTAAGAAATAAAGAGAACTTCTCTCTTAAAATTTAAAATAGTAGAAATCTTGTCACTCACTTTAATTTCATTTTCTTTGGAATAAATATAGGGTAAATCAAATTATGATAATAAAGCTACACTCTATAAGTCAGTAAGCTGATTATTTACAAAAGTTTTCCATATTTCTTTCCAGGACAGAATTCCACACACACACCCCCACCCCCCACCCCCCCAATAAAAAGTACCGCAGCTTTCATCTAGGAAAGAACTCATATTCTACAAAAATATCAAAGTACCAAGTGTCAGATTTTTCCTTTGCTCCTCTTTTCATTGTAAAGACATTTCAGTATTGCCTTTCTTGTCTTTGTTTTCAAACTTAACAAATGTAACTAGCTTATAAATGAATCCCTTTGTTTATTATGGATGAGCTAATTTTTTAGCATATTAACACCCTTTGTTCATACCAGCAGCTACTGGCTGGTAATGAAGAAATTACTGAAAATAAAATAAAGCTGTCAAGTTCATCTTCTGGTAGAAGATGTGAAAGTTTCCTCGTCATACAAACTGACAAAAAAAACTACAAATACAATGACATATATCTTAAATGGGCACATTGAAAATGCTGTTCCACTTGCAAAATGAAGTATTATTTTCAGTGCCTCACAATCTTCTGGTCTAATTGATCTAACCAATGACAAGCATTGCCCATCTGCTTCCTTCAAACTTCCTTTTAAGGGTATTAGCACAGTTCAGCTGCACGATGTTGCAGTTACTAAGGCAACCAGTGTATGAAGCAGGCAGAAACCATGTTTATTCACCTTATTATATTCTGCTGCCAGAGAAACCCTACAAAATTATGTATCTCAAAAGCTACATTTTTGCATGCAAGGAACATATAAAAGGACATTGGGGGCGGGGTGTTTTACTTTTCTTTCTTTCTTTTCTTTCTTTTCAAAAATTTACTTTTGTGTTTGTGGAATAAAGAATACAAGTTTCATACCATCCATGACGAAGTATGACACAAGGTAAATAGGAAGTATTCCAGGCAAGTTATGAGCATGTGCAAGTCTACAGTAAATGCAGAAGTTTCTCCCTCAAAGTACCTGCTATGCACAGTCTGATGCAACAACACAGATTTGCGTCCTATATGTAAAGTTTCTCACGTGTTCACTGGATGATGCCAACTTGGACTCCCATGTAGCTGTCAGGCTACTCTGTACTGTGAGACCTGGGTGTGTTTACTCAAATCCCAGGTTTGGATGTACTGTGTCCTACATGATTTTAAATTTGGGAAAAAACAAACCCCATCCCCATCCTCATGCTCATTTTTCCTCAAGAAAGCAAGCCAAGTACTTTTTATTAAAATATTTCACCATTTAGCTTATGCTAAATATATTTAGAAGATATATTCTTCTGAAGAGACAAAAAATTCAATGTGTTTGCAAGGCTTGAGAGGCTATGGGATAGAATCAGAAGAGATATGCCCGAGGCAAAACCAATTCTACGTCTTTCGGCAATATTTGCAAAATGTTCTGACCTGATCTCTAATTCATTTCAACATTACAAATATAAAATCTTTCCCTCTTTTACTGCTTTGCCCAAGTGCAAAACCAATTAGACCTCTCTGGAGGAATTCAGCCTCTGAGTTTAGTGCAGGTGAATTACACGTTCTGATGAATTAGCTGAAATATTAATGTAGCAGAAATAATCATGTTACACACTGAAGGCTGAGACTCTAATTGTGTCTTGCACCTTTATATGCAGCAGACACTATTTAAAAGGCCAAAGAGTGTGACTTAGAGGAGGCAGTTCCCCTTATGGGGAAAACAGGAAAGCTCTCCCAGTTTGAATGGAGCTGCCAGGAAAGCTCACCTTTGGAACAGTTCCCCCTATAGGGAAATGTTAGCAGCAATGACTAGCAGCTAGTCAGAAATTTTCCAGTGAAACAAATTCCATCAAAAGTGCTAGCTTGTTGAACTTCAAATTATTAGTTTGATCAGCTGTGTTTGTTCATCTGTGTCCAACTCAAAAGATTTATTCTGCCTAAAGGTCTATTTTAAACACTGAGGAGAGAGTTTGCATGTCTACTTCCAAATTATTCATCCAAGCCTCCTTTTACAGTCAGCAGAGAAACTGGTGTTTATAGAAAATTATTTATCTGCACAGTTTTAGCCCTGTAGGAGGAGTGTAGTTATGTCCTACTCTTTCTTGGTTTTCTCCACTGACTGTAATGGAAACATAGACATATGGCTTATGTGCAGGCATCTACATTTCATCAGACAAATCATCCCCTTAAAGACCGTGATCTACTGCCTCTTCTCAGTCCTCAGAAAATTATTAGTCTGGCCAATGTGAAATTCCTGTTTGAGTTTGAGGAACTTGTGCAGTTGAGTAATATACTTAAGAGGAGCCCTGCAGTGAAGGACAAAAATACAAGTGTTTCTGTCAGTGTATCAATGAAGCAGAGAAAGACTGGAGAAAGACTGTGGCTATCAGATCGCTATATTTGCTACATTTAGGAAGCTGGCAGCCAGTTGCAATTCTGAGTTGCATCACAAGGTTGAAGAAGCCCATGATCGCATTAACTCACTAATTATACACAGCCAATTGTGCCCCAACTCACTTTTTCCTTTGCAAAGCTAATCTGATCCAGACTTTAGAACAAGGATCCAAACTATTCAGGTCATCCAGAATCAGAAATTATTTTAATGTAAAAGAAAGGGGAAAATCACATTTTTCCAGAGGAAACTAAGGAAACCCGTGGATGTACATATGCTATTATTAGTATGTGTTGTAACATTTCCTAGGCTTGGAGGTGCAACTCAGAGGAACAACTGAATTCTGACACCTAGCGAAAATCTTCCACAATCTGCACCTTGCTGACTGGTAAGAGATTCACTGAAAAGAGGTTTTTATTATCTGCCTTAACCAAGGCAGAGAATGGAAAAAGTTTTGCATGCTCCATGCTTTCAGTGCCCTTTTCTCATGTGAATTCTGCTCAGATCAATCAGATACTTCTGGAAATGGTTTGCATAGTCCACACCTTAGCGTTCCAGGCTGTTTGAAAGTGAGCTAGGATGAGATTAGGTTATTCTGTAAATACTTTAAGTTACAAAGTTTAAGGTATAAATACATTTTTCTTAAATCATATTGTAGACCAATCCACAGTCTTGATTAACACAGCCACAAGATAACAAGAATACGGTATATTAGCACTTAGGGCACTGACAGATTATGGTTTTAGCGGATTGAACTCTGTTGGATCATCACATTTCTGCCACTTACTAATAAAAACAAAGCAGATAACTGAGATATTACCACCAAACTAATGACATTTGATTCAGCTAGGCTAGCTGTGGAGGAGCTGTCCCAGCACTAATGTAGCTCAGTATGGAGCAGATTAGTCCCAAGCAGTTGCCTTACCACTGTCAAACTCAGAAGGGCGGAAAGGTATCAGGAAGTTCTTCTCCCTCCTTGAGTCAAGTTGAACTCTGACACAGCAAAGTTTCTAGTCCAGAATAACTTCAATATATCTGAGTTTTCACTTACAGAGGCTGAAGTGTCCAAAACCAATGAACATTTTGTAACTTTCCTGTATGAAAAAGCAGGATGAAAACATTTAGAGCTCCAAAATTCATGGTGGTGTTGCACTATGGTGTCACCTTACAACTGCAAATGGTAGAACTGAAAATGTTTGTACTGCAACTACACATCATTTCTATCAATAGGTCTCATGTGTTGCTAGTAGTAGATGTGTACATAGATTTAGATGACTCTGCTGCCTCCTGCATCAGTAGTTCCATTTGAGATGGATAGTTCGGATGTCTGAACTATAGTCCTGATCCTCAGTTTGTGTAAGCTGGAGGAAAAAGTGAATCTGCTCTACACCATGAGACTACATCAATGGTACTCATACCAAAGTAAAAGAAACTAGTGTGAAAACAATGCAAGCAGTAATACCTTAGGAAAGCATTATTCTTCCAAGTAGTTTAAAAACATAGAAGAGAATAATTTGCCATGGGATACATATGTTGGAGTGTAATTTGTATTTTTGTACAAGTATTATAATTATTATTATAGTTTGCACATAAGCTTGGTGAACATTGTGTAATTATCTCCTTAAAATGTAAACAAATAACTGCTTAAGCTGCATCCACAGCCCTTTCAGTTTCTATAAATACTCTAATGATAGCAGAAGTTCATTTAAGCAAATATAGCTGGCTATCTGCAGTTACTGTTGTTCCGAAACTTTCATTGTGGAAACCTAGTTCAAAAAGTTACACCCACATACATGCTCTGAAAACACAGCCATTATGTACAATAAGAATAGATTTGATTTTTTAATATTCTCAGGGAATGTCTCAAGTAAACAAAACAGAATTATTTCATAAACCAGACTGAGCCTGTGCTAAAGCTTTATGAGACTGACTAGTTGCTATGCCCAAACACAAAGCTTCAAGAAATGCCTTTGATTCAGATAGTCACTCTTCTTTCACAGCACCTCTCTTGTTTCTAGGGTGATATACTTCCCCAGTAGCAAATTATTTTCCCTTTTACAGTCAAGTTCCACTTTGGAGTGTATTGTTTATGTGGATCCAAGTCTTTCTATTCCCTAGCATCTCTCTCTTTTCCTGTTTTCACTAAAACATTATACGTGCTGTCTGAGGACTGCAAGTTTAAGAGGTCATTGCACTAGTTCCCATTACACGATACTTACAAGTCAGAAACCGGGCACTGGAAGAACCAGATTTACATCAGACACTTTGGTCTGAGCAATTAGCGAGTAACACTGATGAATAGTGCAGGGAGCACTCGTGCAGTTGAATGAGATACGCAACATAAAATAAATGTAAGAAAATAGCAATCTTGTGATAGCTCCAAAGAAAGAGCAAGCTACTTCATGCCACCTCAAACTGATATCTGATGGCATTAGTTGCAGAACTACATGGTGATTTTGATCCTGTGACTTCTGTACATGGGGTTTGCTAGCAATATTTCTGCATCTTTTCGAACTGAAGTACTACCTACCCTTATTGGGGAAAAAAACCCCACACCTCAACAAACCTGTGTATTACCTTGTGTACCTCTGCACTTTGTGTATAATGAAATAAAAAGACATTATAAAAGAAATAAAAAGATAGTAAAAACTCGAATATTCATACATTATACCTTGCATTTTGTTTCTTCTACTACATGCATGAAAATCATAGAATCATAGAATGCTTTGGGTTGGAAGGGACCTTTAGAGGTCATCTAGTCCAACCCCCCTGCAGTGAGCAAGGACATCTTCAAGGAGAGCTGCTCAGAGCCCCGTCCAACCTGACCTTGAATGTTTCCAGGGATGGGGCCTCCACTACCTCTCTGGGCAACCTGTTCCAGTGCTTCACCACCCTCATGGTAAAAAATTTCTTCCTTATATCTAGCCTAAATCTACCCTCCTTTAGTTTAAAACCATTACCCCTTGTCCTGTCACAACAGGCCTTGCTAAAAAGACTGTCCCCATCTTTCCTATAAGCCCCCTTTAAGTACTGAAAGGTTGCAATAAGGTCTCCCCGCAGCCTTCTCTTCTCCAGGCTGAACAGCCCCAACTCTCTCAGCCTGTCCTCGTAGGAGAGGTGCTCCAGCCCTCGGATCATTTTTGTGGCCCTCTTCTGGACCCGCTCCAACAGCTCCATGTCCTTCTTGTGCTGAGGGCTCCAGAGCTGGACGCAGTACTCCAGGTGGGGTCTCACCAGAGCCGAGTAGAGGGGCAGAATCACCTCCCTCGACCTGCTGGCCACGCTTCTTTTGATGCAGCCCAGGATACGGTTGGCCTTCTGGGCTGCAAGCGCACACTGCTGGCTCATGTCCAGCTTTTCATCCACCAGTACCCCCAAGTCCTTCTCCACAGGGCTGCTCTCAATCCCCTCATCTCCCAGCCTGTATTGATATCGGGGGTTGCCCCGACCCAGGTGCAGGACCTTGCACTTGGCCTTGTTGAACCTCATGAGGTTTGCACAGGCCCACCTCTCCAGCCTGTCCAGTTCCCTTTGGATGACATCCCGTCCCTCAGGCGTGTCAACTGCACCACTCAGCTTGGTGTCATCTGCAAACTTGCTGAGGGTGCACTCGATCTCGCTGTCTATGTCATTGATGAAAATATTAAACAGCACTGGTCCCAGTACGGACCCCTGAGGAACACCACTTGTTACCACTCTCCATTTGGACATCGAGCCGTTGACCACTACCCTCTGCTTGCGACCGTCCAACCAGTTCCTTATCCACCGAACAGTCCACCCATCAAATCCATATATCTCCAATTTAGAGAGAAGGATGTTGTGGGGGACCATGTCGAGGGCTTTTTGGAAGTCCAGATAGATGCCATCCATTGCTTTTCCCTTGTCCACTGATGCAGTTACTCCATCATAGAAAGCCACCAGGTTAGTCAGGCAGGACTTGCCCTTGGTGAAGTCATGTTTATTTGCTTTTTGTTTCATAGCCCTGCAGAGTGAGTCCAAATGTTATGTCTCTGACTTACCACACACACACACATCAGCTGCAAAGCATATACAGAGTAGATCATAGATGCTTCAATCTGTTTGTCTGTGTCTAAAACTGATCTGCACATATTGAGTGGCTGCTTGTCCAAGATTTCCAGGTGTCCAGCAGCTCAATCATAGTTCATTTAAGATTTCAGGAAATCTTAGGCAAATGGCTGAAGTTTTCCTAGACAGAATTTCTGACAGAAACAGAAGGTGCTGCCAAGATGTACTAATTCCTGGAAACACAAATGATGTTCACAGATTCAGACACAGAAATGATACAAAAATCAGGAGTCACATTTTAATATATAGTTCCCTTTACAGGGACTCACAGTAATGACTCTAGAAAAAGGTACCCAGAAAATGTTCAATAGCTTATTCAAGCTAAGAGATGCTTTTGTGACAAAGACAGAGAAAAAATATTGCAACCCTCTTGCATAATGTCTGGATCACTAATTGCAAGTGAATTTTGAAAGGAAAGAATGAATTAACAGCAGCTTAGGAGCTAGAAATATTTTTTTCTTACAAAGCTATCCTTGTTATATATCCAAAAATAACACAATAATGAAATGCAATGATTCTTTAGCTCTTCCAAGCTACAGACAATTATTAACACGTATTGTCCTTTAATAAACATCATAGTATCTCGTTTAACTTCAACTTTCTCATGGAGGATCTCCATGTCTTAGGCCAAAGGTTCTATTATTCTCCATTAACTACCAGGACAATTATCACAGATTTACCAGTTTAACTCTTATGTATATCTTAGTCTAACTTTTTTTAAAAGCGGACCTTCAAACCAGTCCCTCATACACAAGATTATCAGCTGAATTAGATGTATTTCAGGTGATAAAGTGCCTATGTAGTTTGCAGAAATTAGTTAGTCCAGAGCTACTATGTAGGTTTCCAGAGGAAAAATTGTTGTAAAATGGACAAAAAAGAGATTAAATACAAACTTGATGAAAAAGAAACTTAAAGAAAAAAAATGTCATCAGTCAAAACCAGAACTGGAGAAATAACATGGTTCTGGGGTTTGGCAGTTTCCTGAAAAAAAAACTAAAGTGATTATTTGGGTCCTTTAGAAGTACATTTTTAAAACTGAAGATCACTAAACTGACATTTTGGTAAACTTTCTAGATCATCATAAAATGACTGATTTGACCTAAAAAGAAAAATTCTGTTCATTTTCAATTTGGGGAAAATCTTTATTTTTAAATTACATTTCAGAACAAAGCATTCGATTGAAGTGTTAGGGTATTTTGATTTAAAAGATTTTAAAGTATAAACTGGGGGGAAAAGGGACAGATTTAATTTCTTTTCACCAAAGCAATATTGCAATGCTGACATGAATTCACAAAATGGGGTTTTTGACACAAATCTTTCTGTTGACACAATCTGTACTTTTGAATCAAAAGAAAACACTTTTGACCAGGAAAAAAATGCTTGACCTCCATGAAATGATCTGTAACATGTTGAAAACAAAAATATGACAATGTAAGACTAATTTTCAGTTTTCTATTAAGACATCATTCTCATCGAATTCATAGGAACTGCAAGTCACAGACATAATAGATATATTGACCTCATCATTGTCATCTTGCTTGGAACTGAAAACACCATGAGTATTCAGACCTAGAGTGCATCCCAGAAGATGCTTCAGGGCTGACAGTCGAGACTCTTTCCTAATCCAGAAACAAAAATTAGCTTCAACATTTTTAATCAAACCAGAATGATAAATTCTGATGCAATATTCTAAATCAAAGAGGAGGCTCAGTCTGGGAGCTTGGCTTTACCTTGGTATCTAAGAATACCCAAAATGTCCTTAGATACTGAAGAATGTTTTAAAAATTTTCTATGAAAAGTCAGCTGTACTTCATATACAAAATGATCAGAGAGACTACCATGCAAGAATAAAATACAGATAAATGAATAGCTAAATTTATTAAGATTTTTTGAATAATAAAATGTCCCCAGTAGAAGGAAAGGTGGGTAGAAGACAGCAAAGAGAAATAACTCAGAAATAGAAAACTCCGAATATCCTAATCTTAGTTGGGAATTGCTGCTTTGGTTCAGTCTCTTATAGTAATGACTATAAAGATTTACCTTTATCTCAAAGGTTAGAGAAAATAATTCTTTATAACAGATGTCTCTGAATATTTTGCTGTCATTACTGCATGGCTAGACAGTACATTTGTGAGAGTCTGCTGCTTTGTCACTGTTAGGATCTATAATGTTAAGAAGTACATTCTCTCCGTTTGTACTACACCACACTATTCTTACAAATTTTCAACTATAGATCAGGAAAATATATATAATAATGAACAAGAAGTTCAGAGGAACAGTTGTGATATATATAGCAACTGCTTCTATGATACTTTATTTTCTGTTCTAGACAAATTGGAACATGATTATCTTCCTAAGAAATGCATACTATTATGTCGAAATATACTTCAGACTGTGTTAGCAACTCTTTCATATTAATATAATTTCAAGTCCTGGAAGCACTGCATCTGACTCCATGGTTTCTTTCAGAGCAGGAATTGAAAGCAAATTTCCAGACATAATTAAAGGCAGATGGACTTGAAGCTATCTAAAAGTCAATTGCTACACTCATGGTATAAACATATCTATATGAAAAAAAAAGGTGTTACTGCATTAGAAATTAAGTTAGTAACCTGATGATGAAATACAACTCCCTGAATCTCTCTGTAGTTTACAGACTCTGTAACTGTATCTAAAGAATATATCTAGCTTCCAGAGGAAAAAAAAATTATAATTTGTAAATAGGAATAAGTTATAACTTATTTTCTCATTACAGCCTGATTTCTGTTGTGGGTCTGCTTGCAGGTACTCATATAAGGTATAATTTTAATAAAATGTTTTTACATGGGGAGGATAAATTCTTACCTTCAGCTTACCACAGTTTAGTAGTTCTTTAGTTTTACAGAGACATATGATAACAAAATTCATTAACACTTTTGAATACGTGCTGGCATAGACTAAGGTCATGTATATACATCAATGAGCAGAAGTGAATGCTCAGTAAAAGGCGTTTAATAATCTTCAGTAATAGTTATTCATCTCTAAAAATCACCTGGTTTATATTAGGTGCATGTATATTCCTGCAATTGAACTGGAGTAAACATATGTAAATCTATTCAGAGTAACTGAAACAAGCTGAGGACCAGGTTCTCTCATTGTCAGGGAGCCTGGTTCTCTAAGAAGAGTTACTAAGTGAACATCTAAAGCATCTTCATACCTGTCTCATTGTCCTTCACATCAGTAATGAGGATCTCCTCTCCACTGCTGAAAAGAGAGGTGGTACCTCTACAGCAATTCCTTTCATGTAGGAAACACACCTTTCAAAAAAAAACCCTGAAGAAACAGAAAATTCAGTATAAGTGAGCGATTAGAGCTGGGAGTACATGATCCTCTAGCTCTCCTCTGAACAAGAACTTTGCTTACTTCAGAGGTTTGTTTACAGTATCTATATGGAGTTTCAAAATCTGTGTGTGTGACCTTTCAAAATAACACTGGAAAATTAAACTAACCTGGGAGGAGAGAAAGCAAATTCTTCTGGAATTTTTCTCTAGTCCATGGGATCTACAATTAGAAAAAAAAAAAGAAACAACTTTAAGAACAAAGTTAATGCAATATCTTTTTCCTAATCTGTTCCTCATGTGTATGCACAATCAGTCAGAAAATGTCCACTTTCCAGAACAAATACAAATGAAAAAACAAATCAAATGGAATGGCTTTGCTATTTCTTTTGCAAGTTAGGAGATGAGAGAGGTTGTTACACTGTTTCTATTTTAAGTACATGGGACATGCAGGGAAACCAAGTGTAGAACCATCTAAATAGTTAAAGAGATATGTCCATAGACAGGCAACTCCTGCTAACATTCTGCATGGTTTTCATCTGGGTGTCATATGGTTAACCATTTGCTTAATCTTGCTACACGTAAACAAGCCAGTTTGATTAAAATCAGCCAATACATATGTTTTCATATGTGGTTTTAAAATATTTCTTGGAACTTTCAAGCTCTCACATGAAATTGAAGGAAAAAGAGAAGAAAAAATGTGCTGGTAAACCTTGTGTAACTTACATAGCTAATCAGAGGAAATTACCAAAATTGCCGACACAATCTTGTCACAC
>VYZW01050667.1:0-14103 GCA_013401315.1 Balaeniceps rex
GCAAGACCTGTTTATTTCTAGAAACCTTTAATTAATATGCTATTTAAACTGAAAAAGCAAAAGAAATCATGCTACAGGCACATCTTCAAAAATACAGGGAAACAGTCAATTCTCTAACAGGGAAATGACAGAGCAAACCAACAATTTTCAAGATGAGGAACGTGACGAAGATAAGATAACATCTTCTAAAGCAACTTAACACATAGTTAGAACAATCATCAAGAAATCTACGTCTTTTAACATGAAGCCTTCCTGTTATTTACAAACTTAGCACTCAGAAATTTCACTTTCAATATGCAAGCAGAAATGTCACCTTCATTTTTCTCCCTGAATGTTATATAAATCATGAAATTATCATTTCCAATTTGGTAAACAAAGCAGACAGTTAGCAGTTGCTGTTGTGAGTGATGGTAAAATCATACGTAGGCCTCAGTCGTCTGAAGAAATAAGTTTTCCTGAGAGAAGAAAACCTGAGCACTTCTTCCTTCTGTTCAGTATTTCACCTCTGTTTCTGAGCAATGTTCTTAATACTTCAGGATCTGCATTGCTGAATGGGAGGAGATGAACTTTTAGAAGGTGTGGTCTTCCTCAAATGCATATGGTTCTATCCAATGCAATAATGTATATAATACTTTCATCTTGCTTAGAACTGAATTGTTACAGTTGACAGCATTTTGCAGTTGTTTGCAGTGTAAACTCCTGAAAATGAATGAGTGTACATCAGAAGTGAATGTCTTATTTCTGTTCTTTCACCTGATTTATGACAAGTTAGATTAATTCTGCTCTTACCCCTTATTCAAACAGAACAACAACTATACAGGAAGGATCCCTCTATCTGTAAAAGGGTTTCCTTTCTCATTCAAGGAATTTAGTAGAAACAATTTGGTTTTGTTTTGTAGGTTTTCTTCTCTATCTTCTTGACCCCCTCTGATTTCCTTAGAGATAACTGTACATGTGCAAGTGTGTCCATGTTTAGCGATGTGCCTAGACAGGATTCACTTGAATGCAGAGCCTGTAGGGCAGTTCCTCAAATACTTAAATAAGTCAGAGTTTAAAAAACATTTCCATCTAATAGACTGTGCTGAAGTTGTACGTAAGTTAGGAACTGAACTTTTAATTTAAGGCAATATTTTAATTTTTGCAACAATCTGTGTTTACATTGGAATTTTTCTCCCTTAATCCCATTAGTGAGAGGGGAAGGAGACAACCTTCAACTTCACTATACCATTTAGGTGGCTACCAGCTGTACCTTCAGATGTTCAGGCCCACCAAGGAAGGTCTTAACTATCAGCTATCATAGTGCCCATCTGTGTTCCTAGACTTAGAACAGCACATACTTTCTGAAAGCCAGATAGTTAATAATGCTGATGCTTTCTCCCATTGTTACAAAGTACTTACAATCAAATAAGGCTAGGTACGAGGAGAAGAGTGAGCATTTCAAAATCATGGATGGGTGCAGCATGTCACGAAGTATCTGTGAGAGAATTGCAGGACGAATGTCAGAAGCATTGCTATTAGTACTTGCATCTCAACTCTGATTTTGTTCTTAGCATCTTCTAAGAGCCCCTTTTAAGGGCACTCAAGTATGCCACTATGCCTTCTTCTCACCCCTCACAACATTCACTTTTCCCCTTCCTCACATGGGCTTCTACATCACTTCACAACACATCTCTGCACTATGCAGAATCCTTTCTACATAGGTGTTGAGTGAGTGCAGAACTGAGAAACAGCATTTTCAAATGTTGTGGCTGGGTAGAACTAAGGACAAGTGAAGACCTAGTCCATCCTTGTTGTGAAGCTCAATATTCATACCAACATACCAACATAATGAAGCTAATTGTGTTGTTTCCTTGGCAAGATTACAGGGTTTTGCTGAGAATGGGTATAGGAGGTATAAGGAAATCTGTCAGACCTCTCGTATCCAATATATACTGAGATAATTTCCCAGTGTTTCCCTGTATGTTATTATAATGTACTATTTCAATTAACAAATTAGGAATAACATTCATTTCAATAGGAATATCAGACACTTGCTATCCTACATTTATGAATAAGGCATGTACAGTTTTGGTAGTTGCAATTAATTTTAGAGTTTAGACACTTTAAAAAGATTCTTAACTTAATTAGCTTTGGAAAATCTGCAATTGTTGATTTTAATGATCACACATGTAAAACAACATACCTAAGTCTGACAAGACGTTATTTATCTTTATAGCTGAAAAATGCTTTTAGCCGACCAGAGAATATACTGGGGTTTGATTTTTTGTGAGGTTTTTTTTTTTTTTTTCTGGAGGCAAGAAGTGAAAATATATTTTAACAGAAAATTGTGAATATACACACTGACAAACAAACAAAAAAAACCATTTTATTTTGTTTTAGAGATTATGTGCTGCTTGACATTTTGAAGTATTAAACTGCAAAATTATTGCTTGCAGCAACTATAAATATTTCTTGCCCACTAAGTTTCCATGGCAACTGTGCTAATTTATTCAGAGACCTTTGCATTTTTTTAATTTAAGACAAAACTATAGTATCTGTACTAAAACTGTTCCTAGATTTGACATTTTGATCCTTTCTGAAAATAAAATGTGTCATGAAGTATTTTTAGACATAAGCTACATTATTATACAAAGGGTGAAGAAGATGTTTAAGATGTCTTTTGGTAGATTTATACTGTATAGGTTTTTTATGCGTAGATACAGATACATACACAATTAGCCCCAGAATAATGGTTCAGAAGTTGAGAAGGTACTTCTATTCTCAGCTGGTCATAGCCTTTGAACTGAAATATCTCACGCCTAGTGTCATCTCAGAGATGATACTTTTTGAACATTTTCAGTTATCCTATTGTTCTGTTTTACAAGAAAAAAAAACCCACCTTTTTTTTTACATTTTCACAGCAATCTAGTCTCTGTATCACTCTTTGCTCTCAAGTCTCTAATATGCCTGGTATTTGAGACTGTGTTCAGAGAGGGGACTAGTATTTACATAACATTTGTTGAAGTATTTTAGAACACAGATGCAAATCTATAATAAGAAATTGTTTTACATGTGTTTGTCCTTAAGATCTGATCAACAGCTGACACGGACAGAGGGAGAAAAGGTATAGCACAAAGATATTTTCTTCTCTCCTCTTTCCTTGAAAATGTCCGCAGCATCAAAGACTGTCATAAGTGGTGGCTCATGTCCAAAATGGAACATAGAACCAGATTCCCTTTCAGATACCTGTATCTTATAGCAAATGCCTTCTGTTCACAGTGTTCATCAAATGGACTTTAAAAATGTTTTTTCCTTTGGTCAAATGTGTGCCACATTTAGAGGGCAGTATTGAAAGCCTTGTGCAGCTGTTGCTCATTTCACATATACTCTGTGGCTACGTAAAGGAGTTCAGCCTCCAAAGCTGTTGATTAAAAGCCTTGTGGGAGCAGCAAATTCCCTTTAAAAATTAGGCATTTATCTTCTGAACATAAATAAGAGTAAATTGATAGGTATAAAGGAAATAAATTCTATTAATAACACCTTTTTATCTTGAGCTCAGAATCAAATTAAAGGATTCAAAATTTTATTGCCTTTTTATAACCATTAGTATAATGCTGTTTATTTCAGGTGTACCAAAAGATGGATTTGATATTGAAAATCACTGACTGTTGAGAAACCTTTGTACACATAGTTTTTGACTGCAGACAAGGATGTTTATGAAAGACACACTAATTTTAATTGAAAATTCAATCTACATGCCTAATCCCTGGAACCACTGGTTGCTGGTGGCAAATAACTAATCTAAAAAAGTACCAGAGTATTCAAAATCCTTTCTCTAAGAAACTATAATAAACCAGTTAACAACTTACATATTCATACTGCAAGAGGAGGATATATGTTGTAAGGTTCACCTGCTGAGTTTATATGCTCTTCACATGCACATAGGTAGCTGAAATTTAAAATCTGCATCAATTTACATAGGTCAATTAGTAAATTACCTTATTATTCAAACTCTGCAACAGAAATACCTTTTTTCTTTTTAATTACTGTAACTATGCAAAAGAAGTTTCATTCAGCTAGCGAGAATATTGCTTGATGTGTAATTTCTCATGAATGCAGCAGTTTTAAAGACTGAACCTCTAAACATACTCCCAATGGGGTACCTGTCTATGTGATATTAAACAATTATGAGAAATAAAAACCCAACTGCAGAATTAGACAGTAGTGTTCAACTCAGACGTTATTTGATTGTTTGCATTGATGATCACAACAATATCTAGCAGTCCATCAATGGCTTTTTGTCACATATCTTGTACATGCATATCCTAAAGGACTCTTTGTCTTCTTTATTTAGTTGATAAACTTGTCAGAGCAAAGGCTGAATATACAGGAAAGCAGATATTGCTATGATCCTCAGTTTACAGCCAGGTAGTTGAAACACAAAGAGATTAAACAGCGTGCCTAAGGTCATATAACAAGTTTGACCCCAGTTCCTCTAAATCTTACTTTTCTAACCAAATGAGTTTCCTTGCTGTCTAACACTTTATCTAGTAATTGCTTTGTTTATTGTTCAGGCTGAACACTGTCTGTGGATACAGCTTGTGGGAAATAATGACAATTTTGGCCAAATAAATTAACCTAGAAACACATTTGTGGTGATGATTTCCAAATCAAGGCTTTAGGAGTTTTTATATGGACAGCTATAAAAAAATCACTGGAAGGCAAATAATACATAACTTTTCATCTGTGCAAGAAAAAGTTCCAGAGGTATAATTAAGAACTCAATTTGTGACCCATAATTTTTTAACATCTTTCAAAGAGCCATGGTTTAAAGTGTGGATCCATCTTGGAGACAGGTGCATGTAAAAAAATTTGAAAGCCCTCTTCATTTTTCCTCTTAGACATTCAATTTATCTTATAGGGAAGAAGCTGGTTTTCATGTTCTAGATCAGCTTCACACCTTTGGATTAAAGAGCTGGGAGACCATTCAGGTAGACTATCTGCCATGAACTGTACCCCAATTGTCCTGGTTTCAGCTGGGAGAGAGTTACTTTTCTTCCTAGTAGCTAGCATAGTGCTGTGTTTTGGATTTAGTAGGAGAAGAATGCTGATAACACACTGATGTTTTGGTTGTTGCTAAGTGGTGCTTA
This sequence comes from Balaeniceps rex, assembly GCA_013401315.1. NCBI lineage: Eukaryota > Metazoa > Chordata > Aves > Pelecaniformes > Balaenicipitidae > Balaeniceps > Balaeniceps rex. Next base: position 5,130 of record VYZW01050667.1, read on the forward strand.
CCCTAGTCAAGGACTTTCTTTTTCAGCTTCCCATGCTCTGCCAGGCGCACAAGAAGCTGGGAGGGGGCACAGCCAGGACAGCTGACCCAAACTGGCCAAAGGGCTATTCCATACCATATGACGTCATGCTCAGTATATAAACTGCGGGGAGTTGGCCGGGGGGAGTAATCGCTGCTCGGGGACTGGCTGGGTGTCGGTCGGCGGGTGGTGAGCGGTTGCATCACTTGTTTTCTTTTCCCTGGGTTTTGTTTGTCTCTCTCGTTCTCCTTTTCATTACAATTATTATTGTTATTATTATTATTATTATTATTACTATTATTATTATTATTATTATTTTATTTCAATTATTAAACTGTTCTTATCTCAACCCGTGGGTTTTCTTACTCTTGCCCTTCCGATTCTCTCCCCCATCCCACCGGGGAGGGGGAGGGGGAGCGAGCGGCTGCGTGGTGCTTAGTTGCCGACTGGGGCTAAACCACGACAACAATACAAAATAAAACAAACACTAAGAAACAGTATCCAGTTCAGAAATTCATATCATTGCTTCAAGCTCAGCTAGCAGACCAAAACTCTGTATTAACCTTCTGGGTATGATATATTTAGCTCCAAAGTACCTTCATATCCCTTTAGGGGTACAAACAGTATTTTCATCTTTGTGTGCCTTCAGTGATCAGAGGTAGAAAAAGACATGTGTCTGTCAAGTTGTTACACTGTCTTACACTATCACTTTACATGGGAGATCTCAGAGACCTTCCAGCAAACATCACCATTGATGAACAAAGGACCTATTGGTCTTTCCGGCTTCCAAGATCCCAGAGGTCCTTAGACTTCCATTTAAACTGAATTGATAGGTGAGCTAAAAAAATTTCCAGTTCTATGTTTCTAGTAAAGACAAGTGGACTGATAGGATCATGGAATAATTCAGGTTGAATGGGACCACACAGGGTGTCTAGTACACCCTCCTGCTCAAAGCTTTGAGGCCAGGCCAAGTTGCTCAGGGCTTGATCTAGTTGGATCTTGCTGATCTCCAAGGATGGAGACTGCTCAACCTCCCTGGGCATCCTGCTCCTGTGCTAGACTGTCCTCATTGTGTAAAAGCTTTTCTTTACATCCAATCTGAACCTTTTTTACTTTCAGTTTATGATCCTTGTCTCATTCTCCCACTATGCACCACTGCAAGGAGCCTGGCTCTGTCATCTTGATCACATCACCATAGTTACGGGAGGATGCTGTTGGGTGCCCCCAAAGCCGTCTCTCTCCAGGCTGAACAAGCTTCTGTCCCTCAGCTTCTCAAAGGGCAAGTGTTCCTGTCCAGACCAGCTTGGTGACCCTCTGCTGAGTTTGCTCCAGTTTAGCTACACCTTTCTTGCACTGTGGGACCCAGCATTGTATCTCACTGTGGTCTAATGATCACTTTCCTCGACCTATTGCCTCCTCAGCCCAGCCTGGTCAAGCAGCCCAGGAGGCTCTTGGTCCTCTTTCCTTCTAGGGCACACAGCTCATATTCAGCATATGGAGGGTGTAAGTTTCCATAAACTGGTTGGTTTCAGGAAAACTTTAAAACCAGCAGAAATACTAGCAGTGTCTTTGGCTGAATTCTTTTTTTTTTTTCATTTAGATTTGCACTGTTGGGTTCTGTTGGCTCTGAGCTGTTTCTCAGAAAACAGCTAGAAACAAGGTGGCCAGAAGGACCTTAGCTCGTATGGGTAGCAAAAAGTTTGGTTTCAATTGTTGCAGAGTTATAGTCCTTTCTGGGTAACAGCAGTACCATCAGAGACTATGAAATTTCCCTTGTGGAAATCTGTCAAAAAAAATTGTAATTTCCTATTTCAAATGTTAATGTATGCTTAGCTCTGCAGAAAATAATAATCTCTGTTAAAATTTGCAGATATTTACACATATGTATATATATTTGCTCTGCACTGTCCCCTCATGATAATTTGTTGCCTTTAGCTGATTTTCCAATTAACTTTTAAAAAATATTTCTCTCATATTTGCTCTTTTCTATCTTTTCTTCCTGTCTTGTTTTTCCCTTTCCCTTTCCCTTTCCCTTTCCCTTTCCCTTTCCCTTTCCCTTTCCCTTTCCCTTTCCCTTTCCTTTTTGATCTAAAACAGACATTTGTCCACCAGGAAGTGAACTGAGGGCTAAGATAGTTCATATAACACCACAAAATCATTGCACAATAGAGTTTTTTAAGCTAATTTGAATTGTATTAGAGTCAGTGCTGAAAAACTCCACAACCCTGGATTATTCAATATTTTGTTTCACTCATGTTTTGTGTGCAGAAATTTAACTATATGAACTCATTTTTCAATAACTGATTTTACCTCTGGCCAGCTTATATGTCAACTGAGTTCAACCACACTGAATAATTAATTTTAGCTACATTCTATATTGTGACATAGACATCTTAGGCACAGTTATCAGAAATTTCTCAGACGAATTCCTGTTTCTTAGGCCTGTTCTTACTAGAAGACCCCAAAGAGGATGATATCTCTCTCTTGGACCAATCAATTAAAGTTGGAGGTACCATAATTTTGCCACTGCCAACCTTAATAGAAATTCTTCATAAAGCTACTCATAAATAGATTCAAAATGTATTGGAAAATTAAGTCACCAAGGAGGTATACTTAGACCCACAGCTATTTTGCAAGTAGTTTACAGTCCCAGAAAATGTTACACTGCCTTGCAACTGATTTTCAGGGTTCCCCAGCATATATGTAAACAATTAGGGAGTGAAAGTTGTGCTTCTTTCCTTTAAAACACCTTATTTGCACCACTATACTGTCACTCATCAATGAAGGTACCATTAAACCAATGTAACCGGAAATGACTCAGGCTCCATCAGCATAACATAGAATGATGTAAAGATCTTAATTCTGCTCTTTCAGTTTCATTGCTGAGCAAAATGGGCAAGAACTTAACTAAAATACCCATCATCATGTGTACCGATCAAATTTAAGTCATGAAAGATACTAAAAAATGCAGACAGGCACAGATTCTGCTCTCAGTCCTGTCAGTGCTACCGTCATTCCCTGCGGCAGAGAAGAGAAGATGCTCCCTTGGGATGATGACGCTGGCTGGCAGCTGTCTTTCAGATGACCAACAGAGATGTCAGTCACAGAGGCTGCTTTGAACAGGAGATGGTCTGGCCCATTTAAGAAAAGATACTTCATGAACACAAAAGCCTGTAAGTCATTCCTGGTATGATAGGCTACACAAGTCAGTAATACAGATGGTAACAGCTGTGAAAGGGAAACATTGAAGAATATTTCATGTTTTACCAGCTCACATTTTGAAGAAATTTGCAACCACTTACATTTCTTCTTGTTTCCCCAATTTTGAAGAGAAAATTAATTGCAACTTGGGGAGGACAAATATTTTTAATCACGCACAAGAAGGTAGAAAACCAAAAGCATAACAAAATACCAGTCTCTTTCATCACCATAATTATAAGTAAGGGAGCATTACTATAAACAAAGAGTACATGCCTGCACTAAACCACCCCTACAGTCTGAACTCTATCATACCTCTACTGATCAGCTTTTAACTTGCAGACACACCCACTAAAAAGAAGGCTTGAGTAAGGAGTTTTGTTTTATTTTTGTGACAGTAGAAATATTTCCTTGTGGTCCATTAACATGTACTGGCTTTTTGTGTATAAAAAAGATGTTAGTGAACAGAGAAAAATTCAAAAGTTTTCAGAATCATTGACTTTTATGGTCAAAAATAATAGCAGAAAGCCCAGAAAAAGAGAAATTACCAAAAAATGGCAAATGAAGCACATCTAGGGTACATTCTTTGGGCTCATCCCATTCTACCGCATCATGCACGTAGTGCACGTGGTCCAGTACTGAGAGGTTCCTGGTTCCCTACAAGTACATTGCTGGGGGCCAAGGCATGTCCAGGGAAGGTGCAGGGGCTTGGATCTGCAGTCTCTTGCTGTAGAGCCCCAACTGGCCCCAGAGCACTGCAAGATGCTCCATGAGTGGCAAGGAACTTGTGCAATGCTGCAAGATAGACAAGTACACAAATAAAGCACTTGTAAATATGACTGATAGGCAGCTACTCATGACTAGTTTTATACAACACAAATTAAGTTATAGCTTGATAGCCATTAAATGTAGTGTGCATTTTTCTTTGCTCTTTATACAGAAAGAGAGAACATATATGTGCAATTTGTGCATGTAAACAATCTTTTCTGGAAGCAGAAAAGAGGACTGAAAACATCAGTAACATATGCTTGATGTGTTTTCTCTCCTAAAGCCTCTCACTAAAATATTTCCTCAGCCTCCTTATCAAGTCAAAGTAGTGATGTTATGTGGAAGAAGTCAACAAAACAAGTTAGAACAAAGCTGTGAAGAGGGAGTTTCTGTTGTGGTATAGCCTGTCTTTACCTGGCTGTGCTGCACAATAAGCTAAAAGCACTAGAGAAAATTCAGATAAGGGTGTTTGCAAGCACCACCTTTGGGTGTTTTACCTTTATTCTTCCAAAAGACTGTAAAATGTCCATCACCCTATCCAAATTCTGTCCTAGCCACAGTTATAGTACAGTACATGACCTACAGAATAATTTTTAAAAGATCTTTCTGCTCGTGCTCTGCTAGACTTATTGCTGCCCCAGATATACGCTGCAGGCTAGAAAACTGTTTGTCACAACAGAAAGCAAGCAATTTCTTACAAACACTACCATGAGCAGACGTTTACCAAGCTTTAGGTAACCCTTGGTCTCTAAGACTCAAACTGCAAACAGATCTAACTTGAACTCTTGATTAATCCACTCAAAACAAAAGAAAAAATAGATTTTCTAATGCAATTATTCTGAAATAGGAAGCAATAAATCTATACAAGCACTCTTGAACAAGTATCTACATTATTTTTTCCTCTTGTGTGAGATTAATTCAGGCAGTATTGGTAACATGTTCAAAGGGGGTTGAAATCAATCCTAAGCTACCCAACTGACTTACAGGATTGTGGATCAGGTCCCAGATCAATCATTGCTTAAAAAAAAAAAAGAAAGAAAAAAAGAGGAAATGCAATAGACTTTTCAATTTGAAAGACAAAATAAATCCTCCAGCCTTTTCTGTATATGCTTCTGAGCCCTGGCCGTGTCCGACTTACATATTACGGCATATATGTCACTCACATGCCTTGGTTCCCCCAGAAAAGAAATGAACACATGATCAAGCCTGAAACTACAGCTATATTTTAACAAGGTTTTTGTCTCTAGGTTCCCAGGGAAATAGCATCATGCACTACAATATATGCCTAAAATCAGGTTATATAGAGAGTATATTATGCTTTTCTTTTTTAAAATATAAAGTTAACTGAATGCTATATTATAACAGACTTTTTTTTAGTTCTGCACTAGTGTTTGTGAGAAGATTTTTTTTTCAGTAACATCAAGTATTTAAGTAGCTGCACCTCAATATTTTTCCTTCAATGTTTGACTCCTTCCCCTGTTCAGGTCTTATTTAAATATCCATGAATAAACTATGTTACCCAACTCAATATTTGATTCTGTACCCTGTAAGAAATTCTTATAAGTGTTAAAACCAAGGCACCTATGCTCAGTTCAATCTAGCCATGCAAGAAGGAGGTAATAAAACCCAGAGAAGGTTTGACAAAGACCAGGATTAGCACATACATCAGTCTGAAATGGTCAGCTACTGTAACTTAAAATAAATAATTGAATGAATTGGATAAAAAATAAATTACCAGAAAAGGTGTAATGCCTTTTCATAGCCATAGAAAAAATAAAGTAGAGTTGGGTCTTTCTCCATCTTTGGGGTTAGGATAGAGAATAGAGGATGCATCATCTGATTAAATTTTGTAATTGCTGAATGGGAAGTTAATGTTATGCACTTGCTAGGCAGTTAGTTAATTTTTTTAACTGCAAACTAGGAAAATAGAATTACCAATTTGATAAATGCTCGATTTGGATGGAATATAATGTTTTATTGAGTGCACAGAATGTTATCTTACTCATTTTAGCACTAGCTTCTAGCTTTATCTAAGGAACAATCTCTTGGATCAGAACACTTTGTTACTGTTAATAAAAAAAAACAATATTATTAATTTACCAAGGAGTAAAGTGGTGTATGGTTTCACAAATCAAGTCCAAACACACAAACATGTATTGTTTGTAAATAAAAACAACTTGCAAGCAATTTCTGAAAAGCAACATTGGGACAAATTTATTCTAGCAAAATGCCTCTTAGATTTTGTTATGGCTTTTATTTATAGTTAATCACCAAATCATTCCTTCTTACATCAAAGCTCTACATGCCCCACAATATTGCCCTGACTGCAGGTCTGAGTGAGACTGGGGGCATTCCCCTTCCCAGCTCACTCTGCTCCCTGTGGTCCTTTCTGGGCAGAGCTAAGCAGGGCAGAAGGATTCACCCACTCCTCTCACACTTCTTCCCACCCCACGTACAGTGTCACCAGAACCTCACAGCCGCTTCTGAACTCCCTGACACATAACCACAAAGTCATACAAACCAGAAACAGTTGGGCCTACTTAAAGTAATATAAATAATCCTATAGATGGGTCTGTAGTTAGGAAATCTCAAAGGTTCTCCAAAGCACTTGGGGACAGATTTAATTTAGTACCTAGGACAGCAAGGAGGCCCTCTCATTTTCCCTTAGCCCCTCAGCCCCAGATGGAAGAGCAGGGCTGGAGACCTGCTGTGAACCAGGCAGGGAGACTTCCAAAGCCAAACATAGCTCAAGAAGGAGTGATAACCTGTCCCAGGCACTGTAGTCCCAGCTGGTGCCCAGAAAAGCTATGGCCAAGTTTAACTGTCTCCACTAAACCTTGTCCTTCTTCTGGGACAACACCACAATCTCTCAGAAGTAAGATACAAAAGAAGGCAATATAAATCCCAATCTTTAAAAATATTTCAAAATAAAATAAATTAAATAGAGATAATTGTGGCAGAGTAATAGACCATACTCATAGCAAGACTGAGTAATCAACTATGAACATTCAGAACAACAAGTTCTAGATGGTGAATATCAGACTGTGTAAAATAGCTTTAAGGTATAAATAAATTATTCCCAAAACACAGAAAGCACAGTCTTTTAGACAAGTTTAATTACTTTAATTCATCAGGCAGAGGATAAGTGAGGGAAAATAATGAGTTTGTTGATCTGTAAGAGACTGGGGAAAGCTTATATGGTGGGAAACATCCTTCATTTAAAAACAAATTCTCCCTTCCAGATCAGTGACAGCAATATGGAACTTTTGGAGAGGGTTCTTCCTGTTTGTTTCTTGGCTTTTACATACAAATAAAAGAGGAATATAAGTGAGGAACATGGACTCCAGGAATTTTGGGAGACTTTTTTAGGGTTTTGGCAATGGTTGCATTTAAGTTACCTGCATTTATAGCCAGCCCCCCTCTAGTATCATTTCAGTGACTGGAAGCTGTACATGTCATGCTAATGCAAAGAACCCATGGTGTTCTTCTGCTTGAACTGTAAGATACTTTTGAAGGAAGACTACTAGGAAAGGGCCATGACTGACAGGAAACACAAAAAGAGCAATATCATCTAACCCAAAATTAGCAGAATACATGAGGTAACAAGGAAACTAAGTCAAAATTAGCAAAAGAGGGAATCAGAGCTAAAATAAGTTTTTATTGTGAAGTTCTTAGCAAATATTTATTTTTAAAAATGAAACCACTTTACAGCAAGCCAAAGAGAAGCAGAAATCTCCAGTGAAGACCTAGAAAGTTTTTAAGAAGAGGTTTGTAGGATAGTATGGGCACAAGCCAGAGTAAAAAAAAATCTGCAGTGGAGGTGGGAGAATTATCAACAGAAAACACAGAAACCACCTCTGCAGGGTCAGAGTGCCCATAGCAGGTAGGCATACATGCAGAAAAGTACAGAGACACAAGGCTTTTCTGGAATTAGGTACACTAAATCACCACCCTGAAAATACACAATTGCTGTTTCTCTCAGCCTCTCCATAGATTACTTTGCTACTTTGAGATCTGCACTCTTCAAGGATACCCACACTCTGGTCAGCTGATTCTACATACTTCTCAGCTCCATCAGTTCTTCATGAATCTACTTATTTGTAGAGCTGTTGAAGAGCGTAACTAGAAATATTAAATTACATTTGGAAAAAAAAAATATATTCCCCTGTGCCATATAGCCCTAAAGTGCTGATGATACAGAGCTCTCAGTGAAAATCTGACTTGCAAAATGGACACATTTGTCTTGGAAAGAACTTTTTCTCTGTTTCAATCTCTCTGAGATGGTGGACATACTAGAGAAACATAAGCGTTGTTCACAGACCTGCAGAGGGTTATCCTATTTGTTTAGTTCTATTATTGTAAATGGTGCTGTCAAAAGCTTTTCTGTGAAAATATAAGTAGAACATAGTTAAGCATAAAACGAATGTCTTGGGCATTGTATGACAAACACTAAACCAAAAACAAAACTCTAAAACAAAACACACCACCTTCTCCTTTTAATAACACAACATTTATTTACTGGGGACAGATTTTTCAAGGGAAAAATGATGATTCAATCGAAAAAACTATTCTGAAAAACTGGACATCACATAGCTCTATTTCCAGTGTACTGGTATGTCTGTTAAAACTATATCTGAAGGTTCATGTGACTGAAATGCAGTCACAAAACCAGGGAATAAAAACCTGGGCAAACATTGCAAATAAGCAAGAAATTCAGGAATATTTTAGAAACAATCAAATGCCAATTACTTAACATTCACTTTTGTTTCAGATGTCTGTAACCCGGATGCATTTAAAAATCAAGACAAATGTGTTAATCAGTTCTTGATTATAAAGCAGAAAGACTTTTCTTTATAAGTCACCAGATGGGAAAACATGCAATGTCATATATTCTGTACCTCTGCATGAAGAAATTTGTTTTATTTTGTTTGATGGACTGAACTGCTACATTTGCTTACTCTCTACAGCTGTTCTCCAAATGAAGGGGCTG
>VYZW01050667.1:20883-32091 GCA_013401315.1 Balaeniceps rex
TGAAAACCATGAAGATCTTTTATAACCTATTAAAGGTAACTTTTACAACATAAAACTGGGGAATAGATTGTTGTTTTTACAGGTTTCACTCACCTAAACTCTTTTCTAACATTGTGGGTTATGAAAATGAACTTATTACAGATCATGCACCAATATGCATGCGAATATATTCATCTACAATATCCTGTGAAAGTAGAGGTGAAAGTTACACTTTCAAATATTCTCTTCCTCAACAGTATTCAAGGACAGGTTGTACAAATGGGAACAAATATTTATGTTAAAACTGTAATATGAAAGGATAAAATGAATTCCGTTCATCTGTGAACTCACAATAAAGATGGATCATGTATAGAAGTGCCTCATACAGAAAGTGAATAAATTAAAATCTACAATGGGAATACTGTGAACTTGTATGACTGCTGTAAAATATTTATGATAATGTTAAATTTTTAATATTTTATTGGACTTTTAAGACCAATTTAAAGTTTGTCTCAAATTTTCTTTCCATGTTTTAAGACATGAGCTCTGAGTAGAAAAGATACAATCTCAACTGTTGGAATAAATTTAGTTTCCATGCTACAGATCCAGCTTTATTAAACCNGCGGCTTTTGCTTTACCTATTGAACTGTCTTTATCTTGATCCATGAGTTTTCTCGTTTTTGCTCTTTGGATTCTCTCCCCCATCCCACCAGGGGGGTAGTGAGCGAGCAGCTGTGTGGTGCTTAGCTGCCGCCTGGGGTTAAACCACGACATATCACAGAATCACAGAATCACAGAATGGTTGGTGCTGGAAGGGATCTCTGGAGATCATCTAGTCCAACACCCTGCTAGAGCACGTTCACCTAGAGCAGGGTGCACAGGATCGTGTCCAGGCGGGTTTTGAATATCTCCAGAGAAGGAGACTCTACAATCTCTCTGGGCAGCCTGCTCCAGCTCTGTCACCCTCAAAGTAAAGAATTTTTTCCTTGTATTCAGATGGAACTTCCTGTGTTTCAGTTTGTGCCTGTTGCCCCTTATCCTGTCACTGGGCACCACTGAAAAGAGTCTGGCCCCATCCTCCTGACACCCACCCTTAAGGTATTTGTAAGCATTGATAAGATCCCCTCTAGTCTCCTCTTCTCCAGGCTAAACAGACCCAGCTCTCTCAGCCCTTCCTCATAAGAGAGATTCTCCAGTCCCCTAATCATCTTCATAGCCCTCCACTGAGCTCCCTCCAGTAGTTCCTTGTCTTTCTTGAACTGAGGAGCCCAGAACTGGACACAGTACTCCAGATGTGGCCTCACCAGGGCAGAGTAGAGGGGGAGGATAACCTCCCTCAATCTGCTGGCCACACTCTTCCTAATGCGCCCCAGGATACCCTTGACCTTCTCAGGCACATTGCTGGCTCATGGTTAACTTGTTGTCCACCAGGAATCCCAGGTCTTTCTCCTCAGAGCTGCTTTCCAGCAGGTCAACCCCTAACCCGTATTGGTGCATGGGGTTATTCCTCCCTAGGTGCAGGACCCTACACTTGCCTTTGTTGAACTTCCTTAGGTTCCTCTCTGCCCAGCTCTCTAGCCTGTCCAGGTCTCGCTGAATGGCAGCACAGCTTTCTGGTGTATCAGCCACTCCTCTCAGTTTTGTATCATCAGCAAACTTCCTAAGGGTACACTCTGTCCCTTCACCAGGCCACTGATGAATAAGTTGAACAAGACTGGACCCAGTACTGACCCCTGGGGAACACCACTAGCTACAGGCCTACAACTAGACTCTGCACTGCTGATCACAACCCTCTGAGCTCTGCCATTCAACCAGTTCTCAATCCATCTCACTGTCCACTGATCTAGCCCACACTTCCTGAGCTTACCTATGAGGATGTTATGGGAGATAGCGTTAAAAGCCTTGCTGAAGTCAAGGTAGACAACATCCACTGCTCTCCCCTCATCTACCCAGCCAGTCATGCCATCATAGAAGGCTATCAGATTGGTGAAGCATGATTTCCCCTTGGTGAATCCATATTAACTACTCCTGATAACCTTCTTTTCCTCCACATGCTTAGAGATGACATCCAGAATGAGTTGTTCCATCACCTTTCCAGGGATGGAGGTGAGGCTGACTAGCCTGTAGTTTCCTGAGTCCTCCTTCTTCCCCTTTTTGAAGATTGGAGTGACATTGGCTTTCCTTCAGTCCTCGGGCACCTGTCCTGTTCCCCACAACTTTTCAAAGATGATGGAGAGCGTCTTAGCAATAACATCTGCCAGCTCCCTCAACACTTGTGGGTGCATACCATCAGGGCCCATGGATTTGTGGGTGTCCAGTTTGCCTAAGTGATCTCTAAGCTGATCCTCCTGAACCAAGGGACATTCTTCCTTTCTCCAGACTTTCTCTCCTACCTCCACGGTCAGGAATTCCTGAGGGCCGGCCGTAGCAGTAAAGACTGAAGCAAAGAAGGCATTCAGTAACTCTGCCTTTTCTGTACCCTCTGCCACCAAGGCACCTACCTCTTTCAGCAGTGGGCCTACATTTTCCCTAGTCTTCTTTTTGCTACTGATGTACTTGAAGAAGCCCTTCTTGTTGTCCTTGACATCCCTTGCCAGATTTAATTCCAAGTGGACTTTAGCCTTCCTCACCGCATCCCTGCATACTCTGACAATGTTCCCATATTCCTCTTAAGTGGCTTGTCCTTTTTTCCACGTTCCGTAAATTTCCTTCTTCCATTTGAGTTTTGCCAGAAGCTCCTTGCTCATCCATGCAGGTCTCCTGCCCTCTTTGCTTGATTTCTTACTCATAGGGATGCATCAATCTTGAGCTTGGAGGAAGTGATGCTTGAATATTAACCAGAAGGACAACCCCTACCTTCTAGAACTCTAACCCATGGGATTCCTCCAAGAAGGTCCTTGAAGAGGCCAAAGTTAGCTCTCTTGAAGTCCAGGGTTGTTAGATGACTTATTGCCCCGCTTCCTCTATGTAGGATCCTGAACTCCACCATCTCATGGTCACTGCAGCCAAGGCTGCCCCCAACCTTCACATCCCCAACCAGTCCTTCTTTGTTTGTTAGTACAAGGTCCAGCAGCACACCTCTCCTTGTTGGCTCCTCCACCACCTGTGTCAAAAAGTTATCATCAACGCCCCGCAGGAACTTCCTGGACTGTGTGTGCCTAGCTGTGTTGTCTTTCCAGCAGATATCAGGATGGTTGAAGTCCCCTGTGAGAACCAGGGCCTGTGATCATGAGGGTACTTTCAGCTGAAAGTCTTTTCAGCTGTCCGCGGAAGTCCTCATCGACTTCCTCATCCTGATCGGGTGGCCTGTAGTAAGCACCCATAACAGTGTCACCCATATTAGCCTGCCTCTTAATTCTTACCCATAAGCTCTTGACTCTTTCTTCATCCACCCCTAGGCAGAGCGCGATACATTCCAGGTGCTCTCTCACATAAAGACCAACTCCACCACCTTGCCTTGCTGGCCTGTCTTTCCTAAAAAGTACATAGCCATCCATGACAGCATTCCAGTCATGCAAGACATCCCACCATGTCTCCATAATTGCAATGAGATCATGGCCCTGCAACTGCACACAGATCGCTAATTCTTCCTGTTTATTCCCCATGCTGCGTGCGTTGGTGTACAGGCATTTCAGAGAGGTAATCAAACATACATGTTACCCAGGAGGGGTGCAAGAGGATCCACCATAGCCATATACACCCTTGAGGTGGTTGACCTGGTTCTCATCTTGGGAGGCAGCTAAGGAACATTTGTCGCTGGTCTGGTTGGCCTGGTATATTCCCCTGTTGGATGCAATGGCATGAGCATTGCCGCTTTGGACCCTGCCCCCCAAGTCCTTTAGTTTAAAGCCCGCCTTACCAAGTTGGCCAGCCTGCTGCCGAAGATACCCTCGTCTCTTCTAGACAGGTGGATTCCATCCCTCCCTGACAGGTTATAGTCATCAAAGAATGTCCCATTGTCATAAAAGCCAAAACTCTGACGACGGCACCAGCCACAAAGCCAGGAGTTAACGTGCATTATACTTCTATTTCTGGCTGCCCCCTTTCCTCCAACTGGTATAATAGAGGAAAAGATAACTTGGGCACCAGTATTTTTCACTTGCATCCCTCGGGCTTTATAATCTTCTTTGATTCTGCCCAGGTTCTGGCTCACAGTGTCATTCGTGTCCACATGAAAGAGTAGCAGTGGATAGTAGGCTGTGCTCCTGACGAATTGTGGCACCCTCTTGGCAATATCTCAGATCTTAGCTCCCAGAAAGCGGCATACCTCATGTGACTCCCTGTCAGGTTGGCAGATGGGCGCCTCAGTGCCCCTTAACAGAGAGTCACCTGCTATGAGCACTTGTCGTTTCTTTTTACGGTATCCACTGTGTGCTGCTGACACAGTTTCTCTATGCAGACCTTGGTCATGGGTGTCTATGGCTGTTAAAGATTCATATCTGGTTTTGCTTGTGATGCTGGAGAGTGGAGACTGAAGTTGAGTCCTGTTTTTGTAGGTCACCAACAGATCATCAACCTGTGCACACCTTACGCAGGTACTTACCTTTACTCCAGGAGAAGGGTTTGGGCACTCATTGCAACCTACCACCTGTACTGAAGTCTCCTTCCTTACCAGTTCTGTCTGGGTGGAAGCGTCAGACATCTCAGGGACTTTCTTTGCAGGAGCACTGGTTTTAACTCTGAGGTGAGTGCCCACCATTATGGCAGAGACCTAGAGCACTTCCCTGGGCTGTGGACCTACAAGCAGGTTGCAGCACATTTCCTGCACACCCTTCCACGCGAACTGCTGCACAAACTGCTGTGCCGTGCCCTGTTTGCCTGCCCTGTTCACAGTGCTCCTGGTCACTAGCCCTCCCTAGGGCCATTTAAATCTCCCATGGTTGCTCCTGGCAATGTACAAGCCGCATTATAAATATATATATTTATGTTTGCATGTATGTATGTGTATAAGTACTTATATACACACATATGGCTATTAGCCATATGAATATGAATATTTCATGTGAATAATGAAATACAAAATGCTGGTATTGTTGATATGGAAAGAGCATACAGAAAGAAGAACACACAGGAACACATACTGGGGGACAGGGTGCCTCAGTGCATGAGGCACAGGAGTGCTTCCCATACAGCAACCCTCACATTGCTCTGTGAGAAGTAACTTTGCCTCAGAATTATGTTGAAGAGACAATAAGGAACATCGGCAAGAAAGACAGACTAATGATGTCACTTACTTCTTTTATAATTCACTGGCTTTTTTTTTTTTGACACATAAAACCCAAGAAAACAGCTAAGGATTTTGGTCTTCTTCTGTATCTTCCCCTCCAGACCCACCACCTTTTTCCTCTTCCTCTTCCCTTTCCTCTATCTGTCACACACACACATGTACAGGTAGGGATCCTTCAGACATTTGCAGCTTTACGTGATTAGCTGTGACAACCTGTGAAAAGCTTAACCAGTTGCTCACTGGGAGGCTGTAAAGAGGCCCTGACCATACTGTGCTGTAATAAACATTTATCTTACCAATGAAAGGCTCAGTCCTCCCCAGAGGCTTTGAAGAAAGAAACCATGGGTAGATATCTAGTGAAAGAGTATCAATGGAGAGGGTCTTAGAAAGAATGTGTTCCTCTCCTCCCTGCCTTAGTGAGGGTGGAAGAGGCTGGCTGTGCATGGAGAAAGGGGGATGGGGACGGTGGGAAACACTGGTCAACCCCAATGCCACATGGGAGGAACACCTGACTACTCCCCTCTCCAGAAATCCTCAGCCCAGACCTCTCTCCCACAGCTGGCTATGAAGTTGTAAGAGGGAATCTTATCATAAAAAGCAGGAGATTGTGTGTCATCTGCACCAGCCCATGACCTGGAAGTCTAGCCCAGAGCACCAGAAAATAAATTTCCTGGAGATAGAAGGTGTTCTGTAATTCACTGTGCCGTAAATATGTATCTAAACACATTGACTTACCTGTCTTTAAATGAACTCAAAGCCCTGGGACACGTCACCTGAAAGCAGGCACTCTAGTACATTGACCATGATGGCAGTGGCTCTCCAAAGACCTTTTTTAAAGAAGTGGTCCACAAGCTGTGATTGCTCTACAGCTGTTGTAGGAGCGTGCCCACACTCAGGAGCATTGGCTCTGATGTAAGTAAGGCTGCACTTCACACAGCTCAGCCCAAGAAACCTCTGCAGCTCTAGGGCACAGCTTGACTGATTTTAAACTAGAAATGTGCTGGCATGCAAGTCCTGTTCATGTCTGCTGCAAAAGCAGTTGATTTATTGTAAACATTCTCCTGGCTGTGGTTTACATAAGTAAAATATGAAGAACATTCATTACCCTGAATATCCATTAGTTTTCAAGTAAAGCATTGTTTCCTAGTGCAAAAGAGGGGAAACAACCTTTAGAAACCAAATAAAAACATAAGGGCACTGTAAAAGTTACAGCACACTTCCTACCTTTGTGCTTCAAATGATACGCATCAAAGAGGAATCCTCCAAAAAATGTGAGAAAGAGGCTGCCTTGGAGAACGAAAGTCCTTCCAGGGTGACTCAGACGGTTCATATGGGGTCTGGAGAGATTCTTCACACCATGCTGCATAAATTGATGGCCACTGGTGGTTGAAGGCTGCTCTACTCTTGGTGACCTCTGAGCCATGAAGCTCTGCAGGTGTCAGCCACGGCAGAGTCACCACGAGAGACAAATTTTTAATGCTTTTTGTTTCACAGTTCTTTGGTATTTTTCCAGGATATTTTGCTTCAAATGAGTTGCTATTATAAGGATGACCCTAATTCTACAGTATCAGAATAAAAGTGTATGTAGCTCATTGCTAATGTGATTATCATATAGCAATTAGAGACAAGTAAAGTTTTTCAAAACAAGGTCATTTCTATCTGCCCTACACACAGCTATACATATGTCATATTATGTATTGCTTCCATATAAGCCTTCATTTTTAATTTGCTAGCAAGTTCTCTGTCATCAATTATTCTCCAAGCACAGTTGTCTGATGGCATGACCTGGACCCAATAATTCATGCTCAAGACATTATGACCTTTTCTTTTTCCTTCTTTTTTTCTCTGTCCCCCTAAAACTCAGCCTGCATATTCAGCAGCTGCAGGCCAATTACCTCTACAGACATTGCAAGGTGCTATTTGGCCTCAGGTCTGACAGTCTCTGAAGTGCTCAATTAGTTGCTCTACTCAAGCTCATTTACTTCACAGCTTCTCTAAGCAGGAGCATCCAAATGTAAAACTTCTCAGGGCATAACAAGTAGTAGGTGTTGGTTTTTCAGAAGAATTTGTAAAAATCAGCTATAAGAACAGCATCTGGTTCCCAAATGCTTCTAATAATAATAGCTAGATAGTTCAGCTTCCTTTTCCAAGTACCAAGAAAACAAGAAGCTTCATTTCCTACTTGCAGGGTTGCAATTATTTTGGTGTATGAGAAGGTACAAGATCCTGCTGAAGCTTTTCCAGCAGTGGAGACATTTATATCTCTCACTGCTGTGAGTTTGCCAGTATCTAATTAGCTACACACTCACAGTTGCCATTCTCTTCATCCAGGCACTCCCAGATTCTCCCTCCTATCCTTGGATGCTTATTTTTACAAATCTTGTAAGTATCTAATTATTTATGAAACCTTTGTCCACCTATCAAATTTGGATTGCAATTAGACAGTGAATGCAAATGTTATCGAAGGGGAAGGAAAAGAGGCTGATAATGTAATCACACAACTCTTGTTTTCATTGGCAATCAGGTTAAAAACCTTAAATAAAAATCATGGAACTGGGAAAGCATGTTAGTAAAAGTGGAATAAATGCCTGATAGTTTATTGGCGTGCAAAGATAAATTTGTTATAGGAAGCCAAATACTACAAAGCCCAGTGCTAACTGCACTCCTAGCCTTTGAAATTCCCATTCCTTTGGTCTACTGAAAGACAGCTGAGGGTGCTTCAAACTCACTCTTGAGTTATGTAAATGATATGGTTAATGCTCCAATACTTTCTAAAACAGATAAAAAAAGATACAGGTAATAATGACTAATACCTGTCTCCATGTAGGTGTTATCTTGCTATTTAACAGTAATTTGGCTATAACAGGTCATGTTCTTAGATTGTTGATTGCTTTGACTATTTGATCAGAAAAACTGCACAATTCCCCCAGGCTACGCTCCCTCCCAGCTTCTTGTGCACCTGGCAGAGCATGGGAAGCTAAAAAGTCCGTGATTAGTATAAACACTGCTTATCAACAACTAAAACATCAATGTGTTATCAACATTATTCTCACGTTAAGTCCAAAACACAGCACTATGCCAGCTACTAGGAAGAAAATTAACCCTATCCCAGCCAAAACCAGGACATGTATATAAAGATAATATATGTAAGGATATAATATGCATCTATATATAGCATGTGTGCATGCGTATATACATATATATCTTTTTGCAATTCTTATTACCCAAGGGGAATGGTAGAATGTGCAGCCAACATTGCAATGGTTGTCCTGGATCAAATTGCCGCATACAGGTTTATGCATCATGTGTGGACTGAAATCTGTATTATCTATGGACCCAAGATACTTTACATGATATAAGGAAGTGATTTAAGACTGTAATGCTCTAAGTATTGAGGAACCAGAACTGCCTAAATTGTGTGAAGGAGAGAAATGCTGTTCAGATAAATTATATGAACATGGCAGATCGTGGGGAACCCTTTGCAAGAAGTTTGCACTGACTGATAAATTAACATTGTCTATAACATTTTTTTCCGAGTGTTTTGATATGATATAAAATAACAGAAATCAGACCGTAGATTCTGTTCAGCTATAGACACCTTTGGTGTGCCAGTAATGGCTTATGCCCAGAATCATTGCTACAGTAAGGTGCTTACACTTCGTAAAATCCATCATCATTTCTAATATCTTGGAATAAGATAGTATGTAAATCGCTTAAGAAATTATCTAAGCAAACATTTTTCCATCTCCCCTGAAAAGAATGCAACATTGCCTATTTTTCCCTTTTCCTGAAATAGTACATTGTACTTTTCAAACTTGCTTCCAAGTCTGGAGAAAGGTGAGCTAAGGCAGGCTTCAGCTCTGATTATTCTGCAAAGAGATAGCTCAGTATCATCTTTTACATAATGTGAATTATGGGTTAAAAAAAATCAATTTGAAGCTACGCTCAACAAATAATGGGAACCATCTGGACTGATTGGTATGGAAATCAAAACTAATTGATCCTGCCATTTTAGAGCCTTTTACAGAACATGAAAATAGGCAAGATAATATTATGCTTTCTAGAGTTAATCAAAACTGTACTTCAAATTATTCAGTGGTAGGTTATTGAAAATGTTGGCATTGTATTTTAAACAGTTAAAAAATCTAGATTCACAAAGTCCAAAGAAATTCTGTTTCCTAATTAATGGAGTCTGTTGCCAAAGGGTGACCAAGTAACGCTAAAAGAGAGTAAAAATAAAATGACTACACAGTTTTTTCTCTCCAGGTACTTCCCAAGTTTTTCCCTCTCCATCTCCTCCTTTGCCTAGTTCTCTTCCATATCTTCCTGGTCAACAGCTCTTCACACTGAGATCAGAACAGAGATTTGTTGTCCCCACACAGAAACCTTCTGATGGTGAGACAGTGCATCCAAAGGCAGCAGTCAGCCTGTGAAGATCACAATGTAGTTTTCGGGCTGCAGATTGCTATCTTCTTGGGGGAATGACCACTGTGTATATCCTAGTCTGGGAAAGGAGACCACAGTGTGTCTCTGCTCTGACTGAGCTTCATCACATCAACACACAACCTGAAATTTATCAAATAGTAGAAGTTCTAGAAAAGAAATTGATTTAGGTTACAATAATAAGACCAGAAAGAGGTTTATGGTTGAATAAAAGTTCCCATATCCTGTTAAGAGGCAGTACTAATGGATAAAGCTACATATTTCTTAACCACCTGAAAAATCACATATGTGAGAAAATGTTCTTTTTTCCTGGATGAACTGTATTTTTAAGAAGGTAAATCATCAGAAATGGTAGACTATCTTACTGAAGAGAAACTGGGAAATCACTGCTTTGAGATTGATTACTACATGTAGTATCATTTCTCTCTGATAATTAAGCAGGCAGTGGTGCTAATCCTAAGAGCTTCATACATATACTCAAGATGAGAAATTCAAATATCTAACATTTCATCATGCCTCTTCACCTGTTGAAGAACGGCATTTGAGCAGAGGACCCAGGCCAGAATGAGGCAAATTATTACGTATTTACGAATGTCAGCACATTGTTGTAAGGAGTATCTGAAATACAGGCAGGATTTTTTTCTTTATATTGTCCTTTGTTCCTGAAACCATTTTTTCTCATTTTGACCAGTTAATAATTTTAAAGATATCTGGATGCACATGCCTAGCTCCCCAAACTGCAGAAGATATTTTCTAATGTTATTCATGCAAGTATGTGACTTGCATTTTACCTTTGGCATTGCTTACAACAACTCCTAGTTATTTTAATAAGCTTGCTATGACACTACAAAAGTTCATTCATCAGTAATCTGCAGAGCTTGGGAAAAACACTGCATTTCAGTATTGCATATAAATGAGAGAATATATAACCATGAAAAGCTAATAGTCCTCAAAAGCTGAACAAGTAATCCTGATTTTTAAAAGTAGAAATGTATGGAGATGTAAAACTCTTTCAGGCAGCCCATATGAAAATTCCAGATTGTTGACATTTCTGCAAGTGCAGAAATATTTCCAAAAAATATCATTTCAAATACCTAACAAGCTCTTGAAGGTTTTAGGTGGAACTAATTACTTTAAAAAAAAAAGATTGAATCATTATTAGTCAATCAAGGAATTAATAATATGTTTTGAGAGAAGATATAATACAATGGGAAACCAGATTCTGAAAGCTGAAGATGGGTATTTATTATCAAATTCAAAATGCAGGTGGAAGCCAAGAGATAACCACACAGATGTCTGTATTTTAAAAATCTTTGCTGAATTCAGTTGACATCTGATAATTTTAAATGTCATGTAGCCAGGCTATTAGTGTTTGTTACCTGTCATAATAAGCGATAATTTTTGTTTCTTCGGTCTTGGAAAATGATTCTTTTACTGGTAACTAGAAATGAACTGATTATGTCATTTCAAGGCAGTCTGGAAAATCTAAATACAGCTCATACTTGCAATTCCTATTTGGCTTAGGCAATACTGTGAACCAGTTATTCAGATGTTATTTG
>VYZW01050668.1:914-21476 GCA_013401315.1 Balaeniceps rex
GGTGCACCGTTGTGGTGGCGATCGGCACCTGTTGTTCTTCGACCCTCAGCAACCCCACAACAGAAGGGTCCTCCGAGAGACCAGGTAAGGTGGACAACTGTTTAATTTCCTCTGTCTCTAAGGCAGCTATACCAAAAGCCCACTTATACCCTTTTGGATCCTTGAAATACCCTCTCCTGAGGCAGTCTATGCCAAGGATGCACAGGGCCTCTGGGCCAGTCACAATGGGGTGCTTTTGCCACTCATTCCCGGTTAGGCTCACTTCAGCCTCCAATACAGTGAGCTGTTGGGATCCCCCTGTCACTCCAGAAATACAGATGGGTTCTGGCCCCTTACAGCTTGATGTCATTAGGGTACACTGTGCACCGGTGTCCACTAGTGCCTTATCCTCCTGTGGGTGTGATGTGCCAGGCCATCGAATCCACACAGTCCAGTAAACCTGGCTGTCCCTTTCCTCCACCTGGCCAGAGGCAGGGCCCCTCTAGTCCTGGTCATAGTATTCATTACTCACTTGTAAATCTGAATCAAAAGTCTCTTTATTAAGATTGGAAGTAAAATCAACCCTTTTTCTCTGTCTGGGGAGCTGCTCACTGAAAACTGGAGCAGCAATTTTCCTGGGAGAACCCCCTTTTGTGATTGTTTTTCCTTGCAACTCACATACTCGTGCGTCTAGGGTCGAGGTAGATTTTCCATCCCACTTCCTCATGTGGTCATGCAGTTAAAACCACAGGGTTCCCCGTAGTGTATATCCACTATATCCTCTCTCTTGAGCAGAGGGACGCTTACTCCTAATGGCTGAGATACTGGTCCGTACAGGTGGGGAATAGGACATATCTTTTTTGAGTTGCTGGAACTCTCGGGACAGTTTTTCAGACAGTTTTTCCACAGCCAAGATGCAGGCCTGTAGAGAGGAAGAGAGACTTTCTTCGCATTGCTGGAATTGGCCAGCCAATTCATCCACCATTGGTTCCTCTTCATCTTTCCAGATCATTACTGCCAATAAGTTTGCATGTGACAATGGTGTGCTCTGTACAAACTTCCACCAAATGGGTAGTATACAAAGTCCTTGAGTGGTGTAAGCACTACTTAGCAACAACTCAAACATCAGTGTGTTATAAGCATTATTCTCACACTAAATCCAAAACACAGCACTATGTCAGCTACTAGGAAGAAAATTAACTCTGTGCCAGCTGAAACCAGGACAGAAAGTCATTATTAAGAGATGACTCTGTCAGACTGAATTGTTTATTGTCTGTACATAGGACTCAAGAGAACAAACCAACTACATTGACTACATTTATTGAAAGAGAAATCTATCATCAACATAAAAGCATCTATTGTGAATACTCTGCTATGTTTTCTGGGTGTATGTATAGGGCAACACTCAATCACTTTTAATGCTGTTTAAATTTGTATGCCAATTGCCTACAACTTTTATACACTCTTGACAAGATATTTCTCACCTAATCCTAGCTATGTGAAGCAATGACAATTATACCAGTTGTTAACATCAGGTTCTCTTTTTACTCACACAAGAAAAAAGAGTACTTTTGGGGCATGATTAATCTGAGCTATTATTGCCTTTTTTGATACTTGCTTCCCATTACTGACTGTAGCACTGCCGTCCAGAAATGAATTTAAAAAGGGACAAATACATTGTAATCTAACTTTTCCTACCTGTCGTATAGAATTTGGCCTCAGATATGGTGCTCACTTGCACACCCGCACTCACTCCAGTTGCTAGCACTATAAACGCATGGGCTGTCTGACCCCTGGTCCCAGTCCACTTGCTGGCATCCAGACCATCACTCGCTGCAGTTGCTGGCACCATGGACACAAAGGCCTCTGGCCTGTGACCCACTCCAGTGGTTGGCATTTGATTTCACTAATTTCTGTCCAGTTTCTGGCACCCAGACACATGGGCCCTCTGACCTGTGGTCTAACTCCAGTTGCTGGCACTCATGTGTGCCTGAATACACACATGTACACAGAGAATAGACTCCCCCACCCAGGAAAAGAGTTAGAAATGGAATTTAGTAAGAAGATAGAACAGACTGCACTGATCAGGTGCAGGGCGTGACCATACCAGCATGTTGACCAGTCGTTGTTTACATGCAACTGTCCCTTTTCATCCCCTTATCACTCTATTTTCATACATACATTCCTCCCCAAATCACCTAGGATCACATGAACTGGCAACAAGGTAGCAGGTCAATGTAGGGTTAAGAAAGGAGATTTCAAGCCACGTTAGGAAGCAGGAGGTTTGGAACAGGTATGCAGAAAGTGTTTAAAATAGGCCTTTTCCATTCCATTGAGCCCAGCTGGCACTTCCTGTTCCTATTCATTTTGTCCTCTTGCTAAGACCTTTCAGATTCCACACAGGAGTGAAGTCTTGAAAGCTGAGCCTGAGACTGAAGACGTGCTTCTCTGATTTGTGGTTTGCCTTCCTCCTGACAATCCAGAATTACAAATTCGGCTACTTATCACCAAGCCTGGGGAAACCATAGGAATGTATGGTAACATACATGCAGTACTAACCCTGCTCTGGCGGACATCCCTAATGGGATTCTGGGTTATTTAATGCACATACTGGCCTCTCCTTTGTTTGCAGACTCCAATGTCCTTAATAGTCCATCTGCCTGGCAAAATTAAATGCACTGCATTTTTTTTAATCCAGTCTCCAGTTCTCCATAAAGCCTGAGGGAGAGGGGTGGCACAAATTTACCAAAGTGTACTGTTGGCCATGCTTCTTGATTTTACTTTCTGGTGACTACATGGTTTCTTGGATCTGAGTTAACTGATCCTTTCAAAGCTACAGATGAACTAGAGATAGGTGTGTCCTCCAAAGAAATGTTGCCCTGGCTATGTTAAGGTGTCTTTTTTGTTCACAAGTTAATGACCCGTGCCAGTGCTTCCCAGACCTTTGAAGAAGACTCTCAGCAATATAGGCAGCAGCCTGTCTGCCCCATAGTTAGCAGCAGCCCCCTGATTCTATTCATCTGGCAGAGTCAGCCAATAGCCGTACCCGAGCCTTGATCCCCTAGAAGCATTGACTAACTGAGAAGAGAACTAATAGAGAACAGTGCTGCTCTGTTCTCTAACTTGAGCCATGCCATGCTCCCATCAATGAATCTATATAATACTCTGACAACTTGTAACACGGCAATTTGTTGGCTTCTTCAGGTGTCCAACTTGGGCTCAGACTTCCCTGTAAAGTGTCCCATAATTTGCATTGGTACTTGTCATTTTCTCTGGTGGTTTTCTCCAGCTTAACCAGACAATAAAAAAAGTCATTCCACTGCCATGGGGTGGAACCTAGCTTTCTCATGGTGTGGAACCTAGCTTTTTTTCATGGGGTGGAACCTAATCTTTCTCTCTATAGTGGAGGGGTAGGATCTGAGTGAGCTGAATCTGCTCAGTCACATTAACTTGTTGACCTGCAGGGAGAATCAGTCCTGACCTTCTTACATGGGGATCTAGGTCTATAGCTGTGGGAGACCCTGAAGAGAAGCAACTATAATGCAGTTGTAAATGGTAGCGATCAAAAGATTATCATAGTCACTGCACTCACTCAGGAGAGGCTGGACTGGAGGCAGGGGCAGGCAGATTATAGTATAGGCCTTCTTTACCATCACAGGTGTCTGTGGCTCTGGCAGAATCAGAGAGGAATGCACTGTTATTCCCTCTACCAGGTGCTGGTGGAGAGTATACCATTCCCCATGCCTTGAGCTCTGTTCAGAAATTCACAGGTTCTCTAGAAAATTTGTGCTATCAGCAAATTTTCAACTCCTCACACTGGTATCTGTGACGTCCAGAAACTTCACATATCATGACGGGTAGTTTTTGATAACCTGTTCATCTACCTTAACCTCAGCCTAGTGATTAGCCAACAGCTAGTAATTTGCCTGCAGCCCTAAACAAATTTCAACACCTATATCTACATTATCTTAGGAAATTTTCTGACTTCTTCCAGACTAAAAACAGATGATGAGTTTATGTGTGGGCAGCACAGGCTATCAGAGATTTTGGACTGGACTCCCAGCTTAATCCTAAAACAACCGAACCAGTCAGGGATATGGGGTACTTGCCCTATGAAAAGATGTTGTTCAGCCTGGAGAAGAACAGGCTTCCTGTGGATCTAACATCCCCGGGGTTAGGTCCACCAGACCCCTAGACTTTTAACATACGGGAAGGCTATCAAAGAGATGCAGCTAAGCTCTTCACAGTGATACTTGGCAGGAGAACAAGTGAAACAAGCTCAAATAAGAAAGGTTCAGACTGGATGCAAGCAGAAACCTTTTTGTGATGAGGACAGTCAGTTAATAAAATTAACTGCTGTCAGCATAATATGCAGATCTATTCTGCATATTATGTGGGTGTTTAAGGTAGCAGGATCTTTTGGGAGAAATCAGAGCAGTCCAGACTGACGGTGTAGACTGCCCAGCACTATGCAAAATCAGGTTTTGATTATTTCCACAGATGGTGACTCCACAAACTCTCTGGGCAACCTGTTCCTGTGTTTGTCCACCTCCACACTAAAAAAAAACAAACACACCTCCCTTCTAATGCCCCCTCTCCCCTCCCAACTTTGTCTTCCAAAATTTCTTCAGTTGTGGTCAGCTGCCTTGGCTGTGTCCCGGTTCAACCTCTTCCTTCTCAACCCCAGACTACTCACTGCGGGGGGCAAGTGAGAAACAGAGAAGGTCTTGATGCTGTGTAAGCACTGTTCAGCAACAGCTAAAACATTGTTGTGTTTTGAACACTGTATTGGTCGCAAATCCAAAACACAGCACTATGCTGGGATGTTGTCTCCATCCCAAAAAAACCCAGTATGTGCAGGTAGCTGTCTTAGGATAATGAATCACTCCCAAGTGGTGCTGATTTCTTAATGGTAAGTGTAAAGGGAGAACAGATGACTCAGGCAATTACCATTTTAAAGCTATGTCCTGGTTTTAGCTGGGTTAGAGTTAATTTTCTTCCTAGTAGCTGGCATAGTACTGTGGTTTGGATTTAATAGGAGAAGAATGCTGATAACACACTGATGTTTTAGTTGTTGCTAGGTAGTGCTTACACCAGTCAAGGACTTTTTCAGCTTCCCATGCTCTGTCAGGTGCACAAGAAGCTGGGAGGGGGCACAGGCAGGACAGCTGACCCAGACTGACCAAAGGGCTATGCCATACCATACGATGTCATGCTCAGTATAGAAACTGGGGGTAGTTGGCCGGGGGGCAGCGATAGCTGGTTGGGGACTGGCTGGGTGTTGGTCGGCAGGTGGTGAGCAGTTGCATTGCTTGTTTTCCCTGGGTTTTTTTTCTCTCTCTCGTTCTCCTTTTCATTGCAATTTTTATTACTATTATTATTATTATTTTATTCAACTATTAAACTTTTCTTATCTCAACCCATGAGTTTTCTTACTTTTGCCCTTCCGGTCCTCTCCCCCATCCCACCGGGGGCGGGGGGAGGGTGAGCAAGCGGCTGTGCGGTGCTTGGTTGCCGACTGGGGCTAAATCACGACAAGTTAAGAATGACTATTTATCTTAGGATGGGAGTCCATTCAATTAGCTTTAGACACCTTATATTTGATTGTCTAGGTGTAGGGATGGGATTAATTTTACATAACTTTAGGCACATACAAAGTAGACATATGTTTCTGAGTTACTCCTAGTAAACTTGGTATACTCAGCACAGAGAGACATTCTTTGTTTCCATGATCTGAACAGTTTAAGACACCTTTAAGATGGGATGAATTGTGTCCTGAACTGCTTTCAGTAATGTGATTCTGCTGCCTTGCTGAGGATCCAAAAATGGTTAGACAACACTTAAAGTCCTTCCAAAATTTGGATGCTCTTTGTTCTGTTATTCCAACTCTCTATTCACCTCTTTCCTTACTTGTTATGAGCTGTTAATATTTATTATTATAATTAGTAACACAAATAATATAAGCAAAATAAATAAAACAAAAATAAATTAGTAACACAAATAAGTCAGATGTTAAGATGTTAATCAATGCTGCAAATACAAACCACATCAGGTAACTATGTCTGCTACATATGATTTAATATTCTTCTTTTATATATGTGTATACTGAAGATAAGAAAAGAATAAAAGGGATAAGGTGAAGGTAACTGTGATGTTTGACTTTGATATGTGTATCAATTCCATTCAGTTTCTCAAGTAGGAATGAATACCCATTTCCTATATCCAAGTCTGGGGAGGTAATTAATCACTTATAACTTACTACCTGAACAACTACATTACTTTGTTGGAACCATTAATAGTCTAGCATAAAGCATGCTACCATCTTAGAATATTTAAACTCCAAATCCTATTAGAATAGTCTCTGGTTTCCAAATAAACAGAGCAACTGCAATGAAGATAAAATTTAAGTCCAGCTACATTGCAATTTAGTATGGCTGTTAATCTTTTCTCTCAGTGGAAAATACAGGATTTCAGCCACATACAAATTAAGTACAACAGAATCAGAGATCTGTCTATTCAGTCTGGTGACGTAATATATTCATCATGCCCTCGCTAGTCTTCTCTCAAACAACTCTCCTTTCTTCTCTCTCCTTTTGCCTTGACACCTCATTTCAAAGACCATCCCCCTTAGACTCACATTTTCAGAGGATAGATGAAGTCAAACAATAAGAGAGCTCAACAACAAAGCCAGAGGAAAATAAACTAAATACCCAGTGCCTGAATCAAGATACCATTTCAGAACTGGGACTATTACTGGGTAATACATGGGAGACTCAAGCTTTGACAGAGCAGCTCTGTCATGTGGAGGCTGCAGAAAGGGCAGACTCTGCTTCATCTCCCTCTTGTCCCCTATTACTATTATTTCACGTGGTGGGGGTTTTTCTCCCATGTCTGCCTGTTGCCTCCCTCCCCATTTTGGGGGATATGTATCCCCCTCTTTTTGCATTTCTTATGAAAGTTTTCTTAGAGGGTCGGGATAGCGGGTTTTCCCTAAGAAGGCACAATGTTGGTGAGCTTTCTTTTCTCCTGGGGACTCACTCTTTGCATACTCAAGGAGATGAGGGTGCCAGTGACATGCTGGCAATCCCAGGGGCAGGATACAGGGCCAGAGCTCAGACAGGGTGCTCCTTCCCCAGTCCAAGTCCACCCTGCCCACTCCTGCTCTACTGCCGGTTGGCAGAGGGTGCAGTGGGGGGAGGAGCAGGGGGAACAAATACAAATCGGGCAGATTTTGCCAAGTCAGCTTCTCCCCCTGCAGAAGACTATGACAAAGAGATGGAGATTTTGGCTACTTTGGGGCACATTTGTGATTTTTCCATTGATTTCTGAATTGTCCCTTTCAGCATCCACTATTGTGGAGCTGGGACAGGTGTCCTTTCCCCTCCCCTCCTCTCCCCTTCCTTCCCCTCCTCTCTCCTCTCCACTAGGTGGTGTCAGACTTGCCACTGCTGCTGCCTGACAACAGAGTGGAGAAGACGCTGCAGAGGATCCAGGGTTCCAGCTCTGGCAGGAGCTGTGTTTCTGTCAAGGCAAAGGCTCATGTGCCACACAGCACTGGCCATTCCTCCTACAGCTTTTGCCGTCAAGGGGACAACGACCATGGGGGGTCCCACTCCTGCAGTGCTCTGTTGCCTCGGGCTACTTGGAGATATCCTCTCTGTGCGCTCTTACTCAAATCTTCCTGGGATGCCCCAGGGACTCTGGCCGAGCCCAGGGGGGCATGGGGCCCAGGGATGAATCTCCCCAGCAGAAAATCTACGCCTCTCCACAGAATTTTTCCTCTGGACAGTATTTTTTTGTGGCTGCGCCAGCCAATGACTTTTTAATTTCTGTGCATTGGATGATGACGGCTGATCCTTTGGCTGTGCGGTTTTGGGCAGGGGATGCTTCTGCAGGAGAAGGATGGTTGTTTATATCGTGATCAGTAGCTGTATATCCGTGACAGACTTTTGTGCACACAGGTCCTTCAGCGCTGTCAAAATGCATTGAGTGGGACATTGTGGTCATCAGAAGACTTTGCATCAAGTCATGCAGAGCTACTGGTGGCCATACTGATATTGCAAGCTATGTTCGAACTTGCAATGTCTGTGCCCAGGCCAAGATACTGCTGCAGAGGCTGCAGGAACTATTACCAACTCCTGAGCAGCAATGGCAAGTTATTTCAATGGATTTTATTGTGGACCTGCCTCTGTCCCAGGAGCTTACAGTAGTGCTTGTGTTGGAGGACTTTTTTATTAAGGCAGCTATTTCTGTTCCGTGAAAGAAGTTACCCGCAGCCCTTCAGACTGCACGTCTGATTTTGCAGCATGTGTTTCACTGCCATGGTCTGACAAACAGTGTGGTGACAGATCAAGAAGCCAATTTCACTGCCTGGTTCTGGAGGCACCTTATGGGCCTGCTGGGGTTGCAACTCCTTTTTTCCAGCCCATATCACCTTCAGTCTAATATTCAGACAGAGCAGCTGAACCAGATCCTGGAACAGTATTTCTGTTGCTATATTAATTATCACTAGGATGACTGGGTCTCTCTGTTAGCATTGGTGCATTTTGCCCAAGACAGCAGTGTCCACTCATCCACACAGCAGACCCCTTCTTAGATAAGTATGGTTTTCAACCCTGTGTCCACCCAGCTGCTCCAGCAGCTGTTCAGGGGTTTTACTCTGAGAACTCCCTTGAGCAGTTGGAGCTTATACATTTGTTTCTTTAAGAGCAGCTGGAAAGAGCAAAGGCAGCTTCCAAATGTGCAGATAAACGCTGATGGCCAGCACCAGACTTTGTGTTTGAGGACTATGTTTGGTTATCTGGTGAACAAGCTCTTCCGGTGCATCCATCTTCTAAGCTGGATCATCATTGCCTGAGCCTGTGTAAATTGTGGCCTGGGTTAGTCCAGTTGTGTTTCATCTGCAGCTTCCACTTGCTCTCAAGATTCAACCTGTTGTTTATGTCTCCCTGTTAACACCTGCTCACCCAGATCGTCTCTAGCAGCAATCTCAACCAGTTATGGTCCGGGACCAGAGAGAATGTCATGTCTGGGCTATTTTGGATTCCACGATATCCCAGGGTACACTTCAGTGCTTGCTTGATTGGGCAGGGGATGGCCCTGAGGATCATTCCTGGGAGCCTATGTCAGGGGTGCATGCTGGGGCTAAGGTTCAGGTTTTTTGTGCCTCGTATCCTTCTGTGCCAGGTCCAGTGGAAGTTGTGAGGACATATACTGGCATCCTTGGGAAAGCTATATTACTTCTCTGTGCCTCACATTTCTCCATTATTATATTTAATATTATATATTATTCTTATTCCAGTTCATCTTTGCTGTAAAGAAAATTTGAGAGCCCAAGTTGCCTACAAACAATTTTTAGGTGTCTGACTGAATGTTAGTATTGAATGTGGTTGTCTTCATCTGCGAACTGAATCACCTACTTCTTCAGTGGCTACAGTAAAGCAAATGAGCCCCAACAACCTATGTGTGTTCGACATATTCACTTAAGTATTGTGTAGCTGGAAAACACATTGAGTAGGAATTTCAAATCTTCATCTCTAGGAGTTTGTGTCTGATGGGAACCAGAGTGCAAATAAGTGTGAGCCATGGCAGACGGTCAGGAATTTTGGGCTGAGCAGAGCTAAAGTTTAAAGTTACCAGAATAGAATAGAATAGTTCAGGTGGAAGGGACCTACAGCTATCATCTAGTCCAACTACCTGACCACTTCAGTTGATGCATTCAACTCCTGCATCTAGATCATGGATAAAAATACTGAACAGAAGTGGCCCTAGGATTGAGTCCTGAGGAACACTGCTGGTGACCAGATGTAGCCCCATTCACTACCACTCTGAGCCCTGCTGTTCAGCCAGTTCTTCATCCAGCGCACCAGGTACCTGCTCATCTCACAGTTGGACAACTTGTCCAGAAGGATGCTGTGAGGGACAGTAATTAAAAGCCTTACTAAAATCCAGAAAAACTACATCCACTGCCTTCCCTTCATCCGCCAGGTGAGTGACCTTATCATGGGAGGATATCAAATTAGTTAAACAGGACTTTCCCTTTGTGAACCCATGTGGACTGTGCCTGATGATTGCATTGCTCTTTAAATGCCTTTCAGTAGTACTCAGTATGATCTTCAAGTTCACAAACTTCATGTGCAAATTCCTTTAGAGATCAGAGGTCTCAGCTTAACCGAACATTTTTTTTCAAAATATGGGCAAATAAAGGTAATAAAGGAACAGTGAAGCACTCCAGAAAAGAACCTAATTAAGTTATCACGTGGGGATATATCTATACTGACACATAAATTTTTTCATGACTCAGTTCAAGGATGCTTTGTTTGATCCATTACACATACTTATAAGCTGTCATATAGACCCACAGCACATTCATTTCCATGCTATGCATGTAACATCTTGCTGTGTAACGCATTTTTGTACTGAGGCAAAAACCAAGAAAAAAACAACTCCCCCCTCCCCAACAACAACAACAATAGTCTTTCAAGAGCCACAAAAACACCACACAGAGACTAGGGGAAACTTGGGAAAGATGCTATGCAGCTTGGATGCTGTAACCAACTTGACAGAGGACTAATCATGACCACGTTTGATCAAAGTTACTCTGTACTACTTCATCTGACAGGCATTGGTATGTCTACACTGCTGGAATCTATGACTAGGTTAGGGCAGGTGACTTATCCAAGATACTCATGTGCTTGGAAAAATGTCCATAATCAAACTCTGAGCAACTGTCTGATGCTCATCACAAGTCCTGGTATTGCAGTCTTACAGAATAAATTGTTATTTCTTATCAGTTTCCTGTCACTCAAGAAGGAAATACTCCTACACAAAATAAAAAACTGGATGAAGGCCCACAGTCTGACTCTAAGAAAGGCTGCTGACACACAATTGACATACAATACAACTTTGCTGTGCTTGTACTGGTTCAGCAGGTGTGTGAGGAGAGATGAGGTAGAGAAGGAAGAGAACAGGAGCTGCTGAAGTGGAGGGACTGAAAGCACCACAGGTGAATACTGTGACTGGAGGGTTACAAGTGAGAGCAGCTAGGGCATAGTGGCTAACAAAGGTGGTTACAGGTGGAAGGGGTAATCAAAAGCAGCTGAGAGCAGGGGAAGGTAATCTGTGCAGGGGAAGATGAGACTAAAGGTCTTGTCAGAGGGTTTGTTTCAGATCAGCAGAGATGCCAAATACTGGCTGGAGCAGAGAGACAACATGATGGTGTGGATCACCCCATTCCAAAAGGGAACTAGCTGACTTGGTGCTATCTATACTACGCTGTCAGTCTCTAACAGCAACTGACAACAGCCTCTGGTGAAAAGTAAACACAGTTCCATTGGTTCTCATGAAATGGAGATCATCGATGGTTCTTCAGAGTTAATAGATCCCTGTCTGACATGAGTGTGGACATCTCTCCTGAGCCACTTCATGTGCATCCTCATCACCAGTTTGCTACCAGAAATACATATTCTGTTAACTTTGTTTTACAGTTCTAGTCATGATGGGTTTTTTTGTTTTGTCATTGCCTCCTTATTCTGTTCCCGGTACCATCACCTATTCTCCCCAGACAGTGACCAGGAACCTACTGCCTCCTCCAAGGCGGGAATATTGTGGTAAGGGACTGAGCTTCATTCTGTATGTCCTGAAAGATTCAGTGTGTATATCATTCCAAGCCATAAGGACAAAACCCATGTGATCAGATTCATTTTCAAGGAGAACTCACTGCCTGGAGAGACCAAGAATGTTTGTGGGGTTTTTGTTTTTGTTTTTCTGCAGAGAAACTGAGTGTAGCTGTTTATCCTGCTTTGGGAAGAAGATGTATTTATGTGTACTCCTTTCGGTTTTCAACTGGTCTCTGGAGACATATATGGATGAGAAGATTCCCAGAAGCAGCAAGTTTATTTTTTCTTTTTGATGCTCTCAGAAAGTTCTCAGCAACAAGCATTAGAAGTAACAGAGATTCACATGAAGCTTGCTAAATGACTCGTTATCCAGGGTGTGGTAATTGATAGGAGATTTGGGAGGTCTCCTGACCTAGTCCTTTGCAATCTCTGGGCCTCTGCGTCCTTTGTAATTCTATTTCAATTTATTTGAGGCAGGTAGGGTAGGATTAATATCAAATATCTTTATATATATATAGTGGTTTTATCACTATATGTTATGTTGCTTAATTCCAAGACACACACATATGGAAACACAAGACCTCTTTATGTCTTACTGGTTGAGGTTAGAAGGGACCTCTGGAGATCACCTGGTCCAAGCCCCTTGTTCAAGCAGGGTTGCCTAGAGCCTGTTACCCAGGACCGTGCCCAGACAGCTTTTGAATATCTCCAAGGAGGGAGATGCCACAACCTCTCTGGGCAACCTGTTCCAGTGCTCAGTCACCCTCACAGTAAAAAAGTGTTTCCTGTTGTTCAGACAGAACCTCCTGTGTTTCAGTTTGTGCCCATTGCCTCTTGTCCTGGCACTGGGCACCACTGAAAAGAGCCTGGCTCCATCTTCTTTGCACCCTCCCTTCAGGTATTTTCATACATTGATAAGATCCCCCCCCGAGCTTTCTCTTCTCCAGGCTGAACAGTCACAGCTCTCTCATCCTTACCTCACAGGAGAGATCCTCCAGTCCCTTCCTCATCCTTGTGGCCTTTGTTGAACTCTCTCCAGTATGTCCATCTCTGACATCTTTTCTACTGAGGAGCCTAGAACTGGACATAGTACTCCAGGTGTGGTGTCACCAGAATAAAGAGGAAGGATGACCTCCCTCAGTGTGCTGGCAACACTTTGTCTGATCCAGCCCAGCTTCTGTCAGAACCTAAAGATTTACTTCATCTGCAGGTCTGTAGAGATTGCGACTGTGGGTTCACAGGATTCTGTAATATGCGCTTTTATCCTCTGAATGTCTCTACTATAGCTTACCACAAATACTACAAAAGTCACCACTAGCAAGTAAACTACCACAAAAATCCATTATACTTATAATTAATGAAGTGAATATGAATTAATCTATATCAAGCTATTACAAATTACTATCAGCAATCAATAATATATTATCAATCAAAAATAGGGTATCAATTGATAATAACATCAATCAGTATTGTAGTACATCCAATAACAGCAACATCCAAGTAGTTATGTACTATTACCGATTACTACAACTTACCATTAGTGAAGCAAACTTATCAACAATAGAACAGTAGATATGGTAGTTTACTTATATGAGTATATATAATATCGATACAAAGTGAATTAGACACCTTTTTTGCAGCAAGGGCAAACTGCTGACTCACGTTCAACTTGATGTCCAACAGGACACCCAAGTTCTTCTCTGCAAAGTTGCTTTCCAACTGGGTGGCCCCCAACATATATTTGTGCATGCGTTTATTCCTGCCCAGGTGCAGGACTTCGCACTTCCCGTTGTTGAACTTTAAGAGGCTCCTGTCAGCCCATTTCTCCAGCCTGTTGAGATCCCTCTGGATGGCAGCACAACCCTCTGGTGTATCAGCCACTCCTCCCAGTTTGGTGTCATCTGCAAACTTGCTGAGGGTACACTCTACCCTATCATCCAGATCATTAATGAAGATGGTAAAGAGGACTGCACCCAGTATAGATCCCTGGGGTAGACTGCTAGTAACTGGCCTCCAACTAGACTTCATGCTGCTGATCACCACTCTCTGGACCTAGCCATTCAGCCAGTTTTCAGTCCACCTCACTGTCAGCTCATCCAGCCCATACATCAACAGCTTCTCTGTGAGCATCTTATAGGAGACAGTGTTGAAAGCCTTACTGAAGTATAGGCAGACAATATCCATTGCTCTCTCTTTGTCTACCAGGCCAATCGTTTCATCACAGAAGCTGGTTACCAAGTTGGTCAAGCATGACTTCCCCTTAGTGAAGCCATGCTGACTACTCCTGATGATTTTCTTGTCTTTTACATGCACAGAAATGGTTTCCAGAATTAGATGCTCCATCTCCTTTCCAGGGATTGAGGTGAGGCTAACCAGTGTGTAGTTCCCTGGGTTTTCCTTCTTGCCCTTCTTGAAGATGGGGGTGACATTTGCTTTCCTCCAGTCTTCAGGCACGTCTCCCAGTCACCATGATTGACCAAAGATTGCTGAAAGTGTCCTTGCAATGACATCTGTCAGCTCCCTCAGCACTTGTGGGTGCATCTCATCAGGCCCCATGGACTTATGTATGTGCAGTTTGTTTAAGTATTCCCTGACCTGATCTTCTTCCACCAAGGGTACATCTTCCTTGCTCCAGCCTTTCCCCTGGTCTCTGGGACCTGGGATTCCTGAAGGCCAGTCTTGTTAGTTAAGACTGAGACAAAGAAAGCATTCAGTACTTCAACCTTTTCCATGTTCTATATCATCAGGTCTTGCATCTCATTCAGCAATGGGACCATGTTTTCCCTAGCCTTCCTTTTGTCTCCTATGCACTTATAGAAGCCCTTCTTGCTATCTTTGACATCCCTGGCCATATTCAAATTCATTTGGGCTTTAGCTTTCCTAACTTCATCCCTGGGTGCTTGGACAATGTTTCTATATTCTTCCCAGGTTACCCATCCTTGCTTCCACCCTCTGCATACTTCCTTTTTTGCATTTGAATTTTGCCAAGACCTCCTTGTTCATCCACACAGGCCTCCTAGCATTTTTGCCTGACTTTCTGCTCATTGGGATGAACTGCTGTTGAGCTTGAAGGAGGTGATCCCTGATTATTAACCAGTCTTCTTGGACCCCTCTTCCCTCTATGGCCTTATCCCAGGGGACTCTTTCGAGCAGATCTTTGAAGAGCCCAAAGTATTCTCTCCTGAAGTCCAGGGTTGTGAGCTTGCTTTTTAGCCTCCCTCCCTCTCCTCAGGATCCTGAACTCCACCATCTCAGTATATTCAGTTATATTGGGTTTGCATAGTAAGGTTTTGGTATCTGGGGGGTGGGCTGCAGGGGTGGCTTCTGTGAGAAGATGCCAGAAGCTGTCCCCATGCCATACAGAGCCATTTCCAGCCAGCTTCAAGATGGATCCACTGCTGGCAAAAGTTGAGCCAATCAGCAGCCTTGGTAGTGCATCTGCGATAATATATTTAAGAAAGGGTGAAAACCACTGTGCAACAGCAGCTGAGAGAGAGGAGTGAGAATATGTGAGAGAACCAAATACGCAGACACCAAGGTCAGTGAAGAAGGAGGGGGAGGACGTGCTCCAGGTGCCGGAGCAGAGATTCTCCTGCAGTCCATGGTGAAGACCATGGTGATGCAGGTTGTCCCCCTGAAGCCCTTGGAGGTCCACAGTGGAACAGACCTTCACCCTGCAGCCCATGGAGGACCCCATGCTGGAGCAGGTGGATGTACCCCAAGGATGCTGTGAACCCGTGGAGAGAAGCCCTCACTGGTGCAGTCTCCTGGCAGGACCTGTGACCCCGTGGGACACCCACACTGGAGCAGTCTGTTCCTGAAGACCTGCAGTCTGTGGAAAAGACCCATACTGGAGTAGTTCTTGAATACCAGCAGCCCAAGGGAAGGACCCTTGAAGTCCCCCCCCGTGGGAGGGACTCCATGCTGGAGCCAGGGAAGAGCATAAGAAGGAAAGAGCAGCAGGTAACTGCCATTCCCCATTCCTCTGTGCCACTCGGGGGGAGGAGGTAGAGAAGTCAGGAGTAAAGTAGAGCCTGGGAAGAAGGGAGGGTTAGGAGGAAGATGTTTTTTAGATTTGTTCTTATTTCTCATTATCCTAATCTGATTTGACTGGCAATAAATTAAATTAATCTCCCCAAGTCAAGTCTGTTTTGTCCATGACACTAACTGCTGAGTGATGTCCCTGTCCTTATCTCGACCCACGAGCCTTTTGTCATATTTTCTCTCTCCTATATAGTTGAGGAGGGGGAGAGATAGACTAGCTTGGTGGGCACCTGACCACTAGCCAAGGTCAACCCACCACATCAGTGAAGAAAAATCAGTACTTTCAGGTCATGAATAAACTGGTGATCTGTTTATATCTTCTACAGGATTAGATGATCTGCTATGTTGAAAAGCCTCCTTTTCTTGTTTGACAACAAGGATCATAAGAGTCAGTAGCTCAGATAGAGGTGTTTATATTTTAGGTATGCAAACATTAATTCCACACTCAGATTTCTTTATATTTAATGGCTTATATATAGGCATATGTGAAATATTGTCTCCTAAGCTTTAGGAGACAAGAATCAAAAGAAAAAAAGGTCAGTTGAGTAGGTCAGTCATCAATGCCTTGACAATCACGCAGTTTTGTGTCAAATGCTTCTTGAGTGATCAGTAAATCAGACATTACAGTCTCTAGTCAAGACTAATCATCTAACTAGAAATCAGGCTAATCAACAGGCCTGTGTATAGTGCCTTTGATAGTTGCATTTGGGTTTGTTTCCAGAGACTCTGACATCTAAATTTTAGCCCATTATCAAAGTTGGCATGCTGTTGTGTGCAGCACAGAACTCCAGACCTGGGACACAATTCATTATCTCTGCGTGAGACAAGGGGATTTGATTTATCTGTCCATATGTAGACATCCACAACGTGTATCAGCAATGTGGGCAGGTAATCCTGCTTTCACTGGCACCTGCTTCCATTTTAGTCTCCATGCGATAACCTTCTTTGCCATCACTTTTACTCCTAAAGTTTGCAGTAAGAGTAAAGCCATATCTGCCAATGCATTATAGATCATAAAGTCACAAAATAGTTGAGGGACGTTGTGAGAAAATAGGGTAAGAAAGCTCATGGGCTGAGATGAAGACAGGGACATTGCTCACCAGTTACCATTGTGATGTAAAAATGACAGGGACTTTGCTTACCAGTTAACATTGTGTGTAAACCAGACACAACTTCATTTATTGCCAATTAAAATGGGTTTGAATAGTGAGAAACAAATGTTAAAACACCTTTTCTCTCCCATCTTCCAATCTCAATTTCACTTCTTCACTCCATACTCCTCTACCTGTCCCTGAGGGTGGGATAAGGGGAGCTTATGGTCATAACACAGCGATTTCCCTCTGGTACTCCTTCCCTCTCACACTTTCCCCCAGCTCCAGTGTGGATGCTCCTCACGGGTTGCAGATCTTCAGGAAAAAAATATGCCCTGGTGTGGGTTCTCAACAGACCACTGTTTCCATCATGAAAATCTGCTCCAGTGTGGGGTCTTCCATAGGCTGCTGTTCCTTTCAGGAAAACTCTGCTCTGCATGGGCTCCCCACAGGCTGCACTGGATACCTGCTCTGGCACTACAGAGCACATCCTCCTCCTCCTTTTCTGACCTTGCTGTTTTCTTTGCTGTTTCTCACACTTTCTTTTCCTTCCTCCTCTCCCTGCCTGGTGTTTCTTGCCCTTTCTTAAACATGTTTTCACAGAGGTGCCTCAGACATCACTGATGGGCTCAGCATTGGCCAGCAATGGGTATAGTTTGGAGCCATCTGGACCTGGCTCTATCCTGCATGGGGAAGCCCCTGGCATCTTCTCACAGAGGCCACACCTACCAACCCCCCTGCTAACAAAGTCTTGCTACCTTACATCCAATATGCCCTTGTATTCCCATATCTCTGTTTTCCACCCTTGTTCCTCCCTAAATCACCTTAATGTGTCCCTTTCCCTGCTTTTGGTTCCTCCAATAAACATCCCATAATAAGTCTTGTACAATGTCAAACTGCTCTTCACCTGCATCACATTGATGAGCCTTTCCAATGACTCATCTTGATGAATTTTCCACCTGGACCATGGGGCTGATTTGCTGTCTTGTGATAGCAAGATGAAGAGCTTTTTCCCTCCCAACTGTCATTCTTTCCCTGTGTTCCTCTATGTGTGTGGAGAGAAGCTTTTTATCACATAACCTGTCATTCTTAACTAACTATAAGTTCATATCAATTCTTCAGGTCAGTTTTAAAGGAAAGAGAAATATTGTGATTTCATCCGATTTTAAATATCCAGATGTAAAAATGTTAATATTTAACAATGTATGATCCCAGAATGGAGAATGGAAAAATATTCCATACCACTATTCTTTTCATCACAGAAACAGTTCTACAGTGTCAGAACAAGGATCAGTCTAGTCCTCTTTCTATTCTCAAACAGTGGCCAGAAAAAAATGACTATAGGAACAAAGACTGGGCAAGCATATATGATATGTCATCTGAGTATACAATCTGGCTACTTTTTGATTTTTCTGAACCTGAGTTTTGCTGTCTGCTATGTAATCCTCAATAGACCATTTTCCCAAATATTTATTCAATCTCCCTTTGAACTAATGCGAACTTTCTGAATCTATAACGTTGTTTGGAAAGGCGTTCTGCACTTCCAGCTATCCTTTTGTCATGGTTTAAGACCAAATGACAATGTGGGTCTAAATGGATTTGGATACCAGAGTAGTTTAATTACAGATATATGCAATTTTAAGAATGACCCAATTTACCTGTTTTTGGCGAGACATGGCACAGAGAGAAAGAGAAGCCAAGTGGGTTAGCACACCTGGTTTTTAATGCAGCCTCCCCATTCTGTTGGAGAGAGAAAATGCAGTCCTGGGGAGAGGTTGGGCAGAACAGTGTGGTAGGTCCTGCCATGTTGTGTATTATGTTGGTACAAGGACATGGGATTTTCCTGGAGAGATGGTGGTGGATCCCAGTGGTTCTTCCCCCATGGAGTCTGTCAGGTACTCCTGGATAACCTAGACATTCCTCAGCGACCTTAGGAATGGTCGGAATAGGACTGGGTAGGGAATACCACACTGGGGATTTGTCCATTCAAATTGTACTGGTGGTCTCCGATATGCTGTCACCATTTTTGGCTTTCACAATCTGTTTGTCCCAGCCATTTCCGAAGAGTTTTGCATTCCTTTGTGACTAACGTCTTGTTTGAATTGTTTGGCTATGTATTTTCTTGAGCACGCTGAGCTATTTTACCATTCGGGAGAGGTGGTTGACTGTATTTTGTCTAATTCTACTAAGGCAAAATTCAATTATACTTCACATGCCAATGCTGTCAGTTATGCTAACTAGACCTAACTCATTCTAACAGATAAACTTTTGTAGAAAGACTTTACTTGTAAACTGCTTTTCTTCACTTGTTTTGAACTTGGTTCTAAATAGCTTCATTTAACTAACTCCACGTTCTTTAAAAGGTCATGGAAATGAGGGGAAGTCTGCAAAGCCTCCAAAACGCAAATATTGCATCCATCTTTCCCAAAACGGGAAAGAATGACAATGTCAGGAACTACAGGCTGGGCCACCAAACTTTAGTTTTTGTTTGAATTCCTGTTATTTTTTAATGGTAAACAACATTTACAGGAGAGAAAAAAATTACACAAGGGTAAAAAGCTTTGATAGACATTCCCCAGAATTCTTAAACAATGCCACCTCAATTCTTCTTTGGTAGAAAACCACTTTATATTAAAGAAAAAAAAATCAGTTGGGGAACAATTGCAATTGATCATTTACTTATTAATTATACTCAAACTTCGCAATTTAGATTGTTTCAAGTGAAAAGTAAAAGTGCTTGGTATTAGCTTTCCATCTCTTACTGTTTTTTCACATAAGCAGAGTAACTGGTCCAGCAAAAAATGTCTTGTTTTGGTTTCTGTTGTGTTTTTTTTTTTTTTTTTNCCTTGGGCTTATGCAGGGGGGTGCCATCAGAGATGTAACGACGTCTCTAGAAGGAAGAATAAACATGACCATAAAACAAAGGAAACTAAGTGGTGTCAGTTTTTGTAGTGACACATCCAATACATCTGATGACATCTTAGTTGTGAGCTGTCTTCTCTCTGTGATGCATTCCATATTCCTGGTCCTTCAGCTGTTTACAATGGGAACTGTATTAGAACACACAGTTACTTCTCTGTATTTTCCTGGCTTTTCTTTCAAAGGAAGTTATGCTGTACATGGCATTGGTATACATACTCACATGTGATTGATATGATATTTACTATGATATCTCACCATCTCTGGAGGCAATTTTGTGACTAGATAGGTTCAATGACATTTAAGGTGACATTGCATGCCTATCTAGAAAATAAAATCTGCATTCCATGTATTTACGGTACACACGTCTACATAGATGTCTATATTTAGATTTCTTAAACACGAACCAATTCCTGCATCTTTAATGTTTAGATGTATAAACTGAAGGAGATTTTTTTAAAAAAGAAAAAATATCATTCTTAGAATACCTCTTTTTATTCAAAACAAAACGGCAGAATTCCCAAATATTTCAGCAAATATAATTCCTACCTAGTCTTGTCTTCCTAATATATTTTAGAGAAAGAACACTTGTTATTCTGTACAAAGCATGGCAGGTATAGTTTCTGTTACGGTCTTTATTCCCCTGACCTCATTTCAGACTCTGTTTCTACTACCTACAATTACACACATAAATTAGCATCTGGAGATAATTATTGGAGATAATGAGAGGTAATAAGCTTCCTCTCCCCTTTCATTTCTTTAATTGGCAGAGGACTTTATTAGCTCAGGCCTTTTTGTACAAGGAAAGCTTTCCCAGAAAAGGGCACTGAGTCCTTTAAAGGACAACCTTTCAGGTAGGTTAGAAAAAATATATCTGATCCACTGCTCATTACAAGAGTTTAAAGGCCACA
>VYZW01050668.1:30070-41345 GCA_013401315.1 Balaeniceps rex
TATTCTGCTACAATAGCAATATAATAAGTCATACTAGAACCTTGGCTGATGGGTAATTTCCTTTTGAAAATCCTAAAAATTATATTTATAATTTTCAAAAACCATGTAGGAATGCTGGATATAATTGAAAATCAGTTGGCCAAATCCCTACAGACACAGTTAGAGAGAGCTAAAATACCTGTCGAAGAAATAGGCTGACTTCCTTATTCTATCACAGTCTTACTGTGTACAGAAAATATTATTCTTGCTGTATCTATATTATTTGTATAGTCATACATTCACACAACCTCATCTTTGGCATATGGTAGTGTGTACTAAACCCGGCTTGAAGACCATTGTACACTGAGGAATTAGTGATCCATGTAACATTTAACCTGACTAGGCCCAGGCATATGCTTTGCTGCATGTAAAGCTTGGCCTTCAGGCCTTTGTTGTGCTGTGCATATCCATTGGCTGCAGGATAAACTTCACGACTTGAATTTAACAGTATAGCCTGCAATCAGCTCCCACTTGGTACCTATGATTACTCCCCTTGTGTGTCTTTGCCTTTACCTGAAAGTGCAGCAAGAACTTCTTATGTGAACATCCTTTCTGTTTGACAGTAGGAATGCTGGATAGAATTGTCCCCTTTCAAGAAAATCCTATAATAGCTTGAGTGACCGAAAGTGGGTAACATTTCCACAGACGTATCTGCACAGGATACTGTTCTATGATTAGAGGTCCGTTTGATGCTGCACAACTCAGGGTTCCCAGCATCTGAAACAATGTAGAATTGTCTGTATCGTCCAGTTTTTCTTTATAGTGTTAGCTCCAATAAATGGCATTTCAAATGATGCTTTACAGAGTCTGAGTCCCTTTCTCACTGACATCGTAATGAACTAGCACCTCCATGTGGAAAACGCGAGGCTTGAGGTAATTGCATTCCCACCAGCGCTAGGAGAGCCACCTTACTCATATGGACCAAAACCAGTGTGAGATCCAGTGTGCAGTGTGTACAGTCATGGAATTAGGGCTCCAGTGTCACTATGAGCTGTACATAAAAGAGTAAAAATGATGTTTCCCATGTGTATTGCAGCAGTAGTGCTACTTTTTTCAAGTCTGTTTTGGCTGACTTGTTATTTCAAATTTTTCAGGGTGTAAAAATAAATCTTATGGGAATTAAATGGGCATCTA
This sequence comes from Balaeniceps rex, assembly GCA_013401315.1. Classification (NCBI taxonomy): domain Eukaryota; kingdom Metazoa; phylum Chordata; class Aves; order Pelecaniformes; family Balaenicipitidae; genus Balaeniceps; species Balaeniceps rex. The sequence continues at coordinate 31,244 of VYZW01050668.1, forward strand.
CTATCTAGATTGATATCTAGTCCTAGATTGATATCACCTAACTTTACACCTGTTGCCTGGGCTGATGTAAAAGACTTACCAAAGTGTCTAAAATGACTAGCTCAGTTAAAGATATCTACCCAAAGATAACAATTCTTCTTTTTCAGAATGAAGTGGACTAAATGACAAAAACTTTTCTTGATCATTCTGATACTATTTATTCCTAAGGAATACATTAGTCTCATACTGCAACAGTGAGTACTGTTATTACTCAGTTAATAATTCTATGATCTGTTGTAATTTTCTACCAATACTGAAAATCAGCACCCTTCAGATTCCCATTTTTCCTAATACTAGAAAGCTAGATAACAACATGATAGAGAAAATTGTATCATCATTAGATGTTATTACTGCTAACAATGTTGTACTTAAAGAATTTTGAATATTTGAATTAACTCTTTCATAGTTATTATTGTTCTGTAAAATAATAATGAATTACTGTATATTAATTGTAATAACAAAACCCATAATGAATCTATTTGATAGCCATTATAGGGCCTATTTATTCTATATTATGCTATAGACTTCTCCATAATAGGCATGGGATTAATAATTTCTGTTTTAACAGTATGGTATTGCAGGCGTGAACACCAATCTTCATAGGCTTCACAGAAATACAGAGGCATTTTCATGTGGGCAGCACTGAAGGACACAAGCAAACCTCAAGGGGATCAGGGATAAATTCTTAATACAAATTCTGGATAGATAAACTAGCTCTTTTGGATCTTCTGTATCAAACAAGTTTGAACTGGTCAGGGAGATGATAATCAATGACAGCATTGGCTGTAGTGACCATGAAAGTGGAGTTCAACACACTCAGGGGAATGAGAAAGTCAATTAGAAGAGTACAGACCCTAGACTGTATAGGGGTGTAAGTAGGCTTCAGCTTATTCAGGGAATTGACAGGTGAGAAACCATGACAAACCGCTGTTTAGGGCAGTGGAAATTACTGGATTAAAAATCTGTAAACATAAGATTTGTTTTGTGGACGAACAGTATCAACAATCTTCTAAAGCACTCAAATCACTCAAATTACTATCTCCCATTGAAGACTAGTACTCCGACAAACTGAAGAAATGATTGTCTGTCCTTTACATAGTCCTCTGCTAAACAATTTCTTGTCTACATCTTGAGAAACAGAGATTCATAAAAAGTCCTTAGGCAAGGTGTGAATAAATGCAAGGTTCTTCAAAATTCAGAATATTTAACTTAGAAAATGAGCTTGTTTATTTTCCACAGTGAAAAAAAGTCAGGTTCTAGGGCTTTACTTAAATTTAGGAGTAGGAAGCAACTCTAGATGAAAACAGCAAAAATGAGCCTGGGGAGAATGAATGTTTCTCTGTATAACTCTTTGTACTACTGAATAGATCCTGCAGGTGCAATTTAGTTGCATAAGCATAAACACCTAGTTTAATTTGAGGCTATCCTAGAGTGTCCATACAGAGCTATTGTTATACATAAATAAGGTGGCAAAAGTATGATAAACAGAAATTGGAAACTTCAGAAGTTAATAATTTTTTTGATAGGAACTTATTTTTCTGGATTAAATAATTTTCTGGATATGTTTACCTCTTCCTGTTACACTGTAGTTCACAACACTGAATGACAGGAAAATCCACTGTGGTCAAACTGACCCATAACTGATTAAAGATGCAGTCCCTGAAAGCATATCCATACACACCTTACTGCGCACTAGGACAAACTGATTGAATATATAAACTGTGTATCACAACATGAAAGGGATCCGGTGCCATTTGAGATACACTAGGATATTCTAGTCCTCCATTTGTCACGTCAGAAGAGTATAAGTCTCCCATAGATACTATGTTCTATCTTCCAGACCTCTGAGACACACTAGAATATCTCAAATGATATGTAAAATATATGTTTAAACACATGAACAATGTTGTGAGAGCAAGGTTCAGCTCCAGATGTCTTAAATTTAAGTGTCTAAAATGCAAAGTCAATATACAGGTGCACAATTTGATTGCCTAGAGATCAGTGTGTGTGCCATTTGAGATGCAACATGGTTTCTTCAAGCTGTAACTACAGAAGGTTCTGGATATTTCTTAAGTGTTGAGTCATATCTGTTGGCATGTGTAATGGTTTCAAATACTATAGGATATACCAGAGGACACTAGCTGCTGATGTCTACCTATTGGGCCCTAAATATCTAAACTACCATTTGGCAGATGATGGGGATCCAATCAGTGCAATCAGTGGAGTACAGTGAAATTCAGTGACCAGTAACCAGCAGTGTTCCTCAGGACTCAATTCTAGGACCAGTTCTGTTCAATATATTTATCAATGATCTAGTGCAGGAGTTGAATGCAGTGTTAGCAAATTTGCTGACAATACCAAACTGGGAGGTGCTGTTGACTCGCTCAAGGGACAAGAGGCCTTGCAGAGGGATCTAGATAGATTGGAGCATTGGGCACTCATCAATGGCATGAAATTTAAAAAGTCCAAGTGCCAGTATAAACTGGGAGAGGAGTGGATGGAAGCAGCCCTGCAGAAAGGGATCTGGGGGTTCTGGTTGACAGCAGTCTCAATATGAGTCAGTAGTGTCCCCTAGCAATCAACAGGGCAAAACGCATCCTGGGGTGCATCGAACAGTATAATAAGCCAGTCAAAAGAGGTGATTATGCCACTGTATTCAGCATTTGGTGTGGCCTCAACCTTGAATGCTGTGTGCAGTTCTGGGCCCCAAAATTTAAGAAGGCTATGAAGGTCCTTGAATGTGTCCAGAGGAGGGCAACAAAGCTGGTGAAAGGGCTAGAAAACAGATATGTAATGACTTCTGTAGTTAAAAAACCCTGAGGGACATGACCAGCTGGAATCACACAGTGGTGACCTATTTCAAATTTTTACCTTTCTCCAGCATTCCAGAGATCCAAGGCTTTCTCTTTTGTCTGATATTGCTCATGTACCTCAGTACTTTGGTGGGAAACATCCTCACCATTATGATCAGTATGGTAGATGTTGCCCTTCACTCGCCCATGTATTTTTTCCTCAAGAACTTGTCCTTCCTGGAGACTGGCTACGCTACATCCACAATCCCCAAGATGCTGGTGAACTTCCTCACAAAAAGGAAGGGCATATCCTTCCTGTGCCACACAGAAGTATGCCTTCTCCCTCTTAGGGATCACAGAATGTTGTCTGCTGTCTGCTGTGGCCTATGATCGCTATGTGGCCATATGCCATCCCCTGCGCTACATGACTGTGATGAGATGGAATAAGTGCTTCCTGCTATCAGCTGTATCTTGGCTTATTGGGGTCTTGGTGGCCTTAGGGCAGACAGCTTTCATCTTTAGCCTTCCATATTGTGGGCCCAACAGGATCAATCACTTCTTCTGTGATCTGCCGCCTCTGCTGAAGTGGGCTTGTGTACAAGAATGAAATCACCACCTACATAATACCTATCCTCACAGTTGTGTCATACGTCCAGATATTCCACACCATCTTCAAGATACCATCAACTGGGGGCAAGAGAAAAACATTCTCTACCTGCTCATCTCATCTGGTCGTGATCACCTTGTTTTACGGACCTGCCATTGTCACCTACTTGAGACCCAAAGCTTTTTATTCAAGCAGCTATAACAAACTGCTTTCTCCCTCTTACACACTGATGTCTCCAGTGATGAAACCCTTGATTTACAGCTTGAGGAACAAAGAAGTGAAACAAGCTTTGAAAAGACTGATAGCAAAAAATATAAATATGTGACATGTTTAAGAATGATATTAAATTAAATCTAGCAGTAGCTTTGATATTGTGTGCATTACTGGAAGGACAATATGACTTCCCATCACTTACTCAAAAATTCATATCTACCTAGTCATTAAGATGGGAGAAGCATAAGAGGGTGTTTTGCACCAGGAGTTGCCAGATCATTATGATCCCAATAAGACAGACACACAGACTGTGTCAAGTATCATTTAAAAAGCTATTTATTAGAGCTAACACTATAGAGGAGAGGATAGTATAGACAAAGCTGCATTGCTTCAGCTACTGGGAACCCCAAGTCGTGAAGCATCAAATGGGCCTCTGATCAACATGCAGCATAACATGTACATCCCGTCAATGGAAGGGTTACTACATTTTGGTCATTTGAGTTAGTATAGGATTTTTTAAAAAGAAAACAATTCTAAACAATTTTAAAAAGAAAACATCATTTCTACTGTCAAACAGAAAGGACGTTCACAGGAGAACTTCTTGCTGCACTGTTAGATAAAGGCAAGGCCTTGCAGGTGGTGTAACTGCTGGCACCAAGCCAGGGGATTTGTGCAGTACAACACAGACCTGAAGACCAAGCTGTATGTGCAGCACAGTACAGACCTGGAGGTCCTCAGGGTAGATGTCATGTGGATCACAAGGTCCTCAATGTGCAATGGTCTTACAGTCCTCTTTCCCATCTTCAGATTCAACCAGTAGCAAAGCTGAGCACCTATCCCAGAGACAAACACACAGGGATGCAGAGACAGAGATGGACATACACACAAGCACACAGACACGCACAGAAAGACCCAGAGACACATACACATGGTGGACACTGATATGGCCGGCCACACAGACTGCCATAGCCATGTCTCTGCTGTCAAAAGCAGCCACATACAGGACCTACATCACACACACACACAGGCAGGTACATCTCTTTCTCTGGGGCTGGCAGAGACCGAAGGTCACTAGTGCAGACCCACAAAAGATGCTCTCTAGGTTCTCTAGCCCAAAAAGGACTGTGGTGGGTTGACCCTGGCTGGACACTGCCCAAGCCGCTCTATCACTCCCCTTCCTCAACTAGACAAGAGGAGAAAACTACTATGAAAGGCTCATGGGTTGAGATACGGACAGGGAGAAATCACTCAGCAATTACTGTCATGGGCACAACAGAGTCAGTTTAGGGAAATTAATTTAATTTATTACCAATGAAATCAGAGTAGGATAATGAGAAATAAAACCAAATCTTAAAACGCTTTCCTCTCACCCCTCCCTTCTTCCCAGGCTCAACTTCACTCCCGATCTTCTCTACCTCCTCCCCCTGAGTGGCACAGGGGGGCAGGGAATAGGGGTTGTGGTCCGTTCATCATAGGTTGTGTTTGCCACTCCTTCCTCCTCAAGGGGAAGACTCCTCACGCTCTTCCCCTGCTCCAGCATGGGGTCCCTCCCACAGGAGACAGTCCTCCACAAACTTCTCCAACATGGGGCCTTCCCACAGGCTGCAGTTCTTCACAAACTGCTCCAGCGTGGGTCCTTTCCATGGGGTGCAGTCCTTCAGGAATGGACTGCTCCAGCGTGGGTCCCCCACGAGGTCACAAGTCCTGCCAGCACACCTGCTCCAGCATGGGCTTCCCACAGGGTCACAGCCTCCTTCAGGCGCATCCACCTGCTCCAGCATGGGGTCCTCCATGGGCTGCAGATGGATATCTGCTCCACCATTAACCTCCATGGGCTGCAGGGGGACAGCCTGCCTCACCATGGTCTGCAGGAGAATCTCTGAGGTTGGAGGTGCCTGAAGCACCTCCTCCCCCTCCATCACTAACCTTGGTGTCTGCATAGTTGTTTATCTCACATATTCTCACTCCTCTCCTCCAACAGCTGTTGCGCAGCAGTTTTTTCCCCTTCTTAAATATGTTATCACAGAGGTACTACCACCATTGCTGATTGGCTCAGCTTTTGCCAGTGGTGGATCCATCTTGGAGCTGGCTGGCACTGGCTCTGGTCCAGCAAAGGTCAATCCACTAAACAAGCACACACACATTTGCAGATCCCCAAAGCACTGGCGCAGCCCCTCTGTCCGTCTGGCACCCCACCCTAGATTCCAGCTCTCTGACCTGTACCACATGTCCCCTACTCACTGGCTGGTCCAGCTTGATGCACCAAACATGCAGCGCTCACGCACTTGTCCCACGGGCACTCCACACTTGCAGGACCCTCCAAAGTACGAGCATGGACCCTCTGCCTGCCTGATATCCCTACCCAGACCTTGTGCCTCTCACTTGCTGGCTGGTCCAGATTGAAGTTTACTGGTGAATACATGTGCACACCCCACGCACACCTGGTTTGGGGAAGATACAAACACCCCCACCCCCCCCCGCCTCAGCAGCTGGAACCAAGTACACAGGTTGTGACCTGCGGTCCTGCTCCTGCCACCAATGCTGAGCCCCTCACTTACTTCACGCACACTGGTGTTCCCCAGTAGCTGGTTTTGGGGACACACACTGCTCCTGCCACAACGGCTGGAGACCGAGACCCTGCTGGCGCTGGTAGCTGGCCCTGGGACCACTGGCTGTGGTTGCTGTCACCACAGGCCACAGGGTGCCCAGACACCCAGTCTGACTCCAGTAGCTGCCACCCAGTCCACTCACACTGGTCCCCCCGGTAGCTGGAACTTAGCAATCAGGCTCAACCAATCACTGAATGGCCCTGGTTTACACCCAACTGTCCCCCTTTATACCCCTTTATGACTGCACCCTCTTTGTTCCTCCCTGCTCCCCTTCCCCTGCACATTGCTTCATCAGCTGGCACAGTCCCATTGACCCCATCCAACATCCTGGACCCTCAGGTTTGCATCAGCACCAGTTGCAAAGTCTCAGGTGCTTGTAGTTTCTTGATAAGTCATCAATTAGAATGACTAACCATGATTTTCCTGGCTATTGTCTTTGTTAATGGTCATTGGTCAGCTTTTATGATGCTCTGTGTTCATCTCCCTCTCTTTTACTAACATCCTAATTTGGCAAGGTCTTTAATCAGATAATCTGACTGAAAAATAAACATTTTCACACTCCACACATCCTTGCCAATCAGTGTGACTGCCCAGGTTTATTCTCATCATGAACTCCTTTATCACGTGTTGGTCAGGTTTGTCTCTGTATGTTTGTGTTTATGGCTGCTTTGACCAGATACCCTTAAAAGAAGAGACACTCTCCTTCCACATGTTCTTACAGAGGGCACCTCAGAAAATGAAAAACTGAATGGAGACTTGGATGAGGTGTGTCTGGAATAAATGAAAGATGTAAGAGATATCCAACAAACATTGAAAAGTGACAGTTTTTGTCTTTTTTCTCTGCCCTCATATAAAGTTTTTAAAGTTTTTCAGGATTTCAAGGGTTTTATATCTCTTAATTTTAAATTTTTTTTCAACATTTTAAGCTTCTTTTTAAGCAGAGATATAGAGAAATGAGAAAATGATGTCATTTTAGCTGACCCTCTGGATGGATATTCATTGTGTGGTCTGAAACTATCCCTCTAAATACAGCCATTGGCATGGTAAAAACCTATGCTTGCTGCTGGGGTGACATATCTTCTGTCTAGCTTCTTGTCTCCACAGAGAGAAAACTAAATAAAACAGATTTGAAAAGCTAACATAAGTTTGAGTGTTCTTACTCAGCTAGTAATAGGTGCATATCGCTTCTCATTACTTATTCATTTCCAAGGAAACCCTTGACCAAAGGCAGTCTTGACTCTTCTGACAAGGGTTTTATTTATGTCTATCACCCTTTACTGGCTTGACAGAATTCTTGCTGTCTGTCAAAGGTTAGACTGGCTTTTTTGAGGGTAAAATGTAATGTCTCATTAGCTGGAAGTATCTTTGGTTGAAATATTTCACATTTTGAGGGATACAGGTGAGAAAGACTGGAAGATGAAAGCCCAGCAGGTCTCCTGAGTGCCATAGTTACATTTTCTTTCACAGATCATCTTCTAGACTTGCTATCTTCTGGCCTCGTCATCCATTCACCTTCTCTGTGTTACCATAGAATTTATTGTAAAGTTTAGGCGGAAAAAGTGAATGATACAGGTGGATTTTGAGTGCAGATACATGTAGTAGAGTAGTAAATAAAAACTTTTGTGCTCATTAACATGAATACTGCAACAGGATTTTCATATAAATTTTTGCTAGACTAGATCTGTACAGAGACATAGTCCATGATAAGATTGTGTTTCTCTGCAGTACAGACTGTAACATTTGTCATAGTCACCTAGACATCTGTTATAGTCACTTGAGGGTAAAACACAACAACAAACCTTTTTAAGGACTGTCTTACCACGTGTTGAAACAGACGTTGAAGCAGATCATAGGAGTCACTCCTGAAACACTTCTACATGTTTCTCTTCTCTCCTTGTTTAAAATCACAGAATCATGCAGGTGGGAAGGGACCTTGATGTGAGCAGCCATAAAAGTGACCTGGTTGTAAGGGGAAAACTACTGACAGACAAAATGTCTGCCAGCCCGGGAACTGTGAGTCTGGGAACTAGACCTGTGAACAGAAGAATGCTTGAGAAGTGAAGGTGGCTGCTTTGAAGTGCAGCTAGGTACCTAGAAGCTGGAGACATCCTGAGATACCACCAATAAGTGTAAAAACAAGGAGCTGTAACAGCAACTTATTGTCTGAAAAGGTGAAAAATAGTCTGGAGAAAGGCGAAAACATCCTGAGAAAGTAAGAATCAGTAACTGCCATTGGCTGTTCTAACTGCAAGAACTGGAAAAGAGTCTGGAAGAATAAAAATTACTCTGAGAGAGTGGAAACTGTAATTGTTGATTTGCTGTTACAGATGAAAAATATAAATTAACAGCATCAAATTGGTGGTGTCCTACGCCCCATTACGTGTCTGTAATATACAGATGACTAATTTTTTACCCAAAAGGGATCTTTCCTCTCTCTGAGAACTTCCCATGCTGCACATACTTTTCCCTTTCCTACTCCTAAACAGGTCAAAGTCCCTGCACGAACTTTCTATTTGAACTCCTAGAGAAGTAACTGGAATATTAGCGGGGACTCCTGGCTGACTCAGAACTCTGTGACTTGGATCATCTCTGAAGTGAGACTCTGTTATTTTATTGGTCCCCCTCTGGGCCTGCTTCTGGGGTCAGTTCAGTTTGTCCTCCCTTCTGGGATGGTTTGGCCCCGTTCTGAGATCAGTTTGATTGCACTCAGTACCGGTAATATTATGAACATACGTATATATACACATACATGTAATCAATCATAAGTATATCTGCTGTTGTATTATTGGTAAGTTTACTAGTGATAAATTTGTAGTAACCTGTAATATATATATTTGTTGCTGCTATTATCGATTGTTGCTATTACTGATTGCTTCTAGACTATTGATTGCTGATAATAATTTGTAATAGCTTTATACATATTTGCTTTATTAATCATAGGTGTACTTGCTTTGATAGTACAGAATACTACAAATCAACAGTTGCAATCTCTATACACCCACAGGCTGAGTAACCCTTTAGGTCGTGACAGACCTCTGGCTTCTAATTTAAGTAAGAAAATGCATCATTTAACTAGTATCAATTCCTTAATTTCAAGCTTCTGAATACCAGACAGGATTTCTACAATAACATAGATAATTTCCAAAGTCTGTAAATTTTCTACATCTTCCTATGTCTTTTCCTGAACGGGAGCCAGCTTCTATTGAAGCTTCAGAGTAACTTAGGAGAAGATTTTGGGCATTCTTTTTCCTTGTGGACCTCCCAAATCATCATCCAGGTGTATCTCTGCAGCTGGTCAGCATCCTGGCATGTGCTCCTATGATCCATCAGTTTTCCTTTTGAGTCCCAGAGCAGTAAGTATGGAAATGTTTAACTAGGACTTGAGGGAAAACAGCCATCCATCCAATACAGGTGCAGAGCAACAAGTAAGTGGAGAGCAAAGCAAACACTTACATGACAGGAGACATTCTATGACCTGCTGTCCTCCACTGAAAATAAAAAGGTTAAAATTGTCCAGAATCATGGGATATCCTTAATTTAAGTAATTTTGTATAGAAACCACAGCTTGCCTTGAATGAGCTACAGCATGTCTTTGAGAGTTTGTGTTAATTACATGTGTTTTGAAGACTCACTTTCTAATAAACAATTTCCAGATGGCAACCCTCATTTCATTGTTCCTCAGACTATAGATGAGGGGATTAAACATTGGAGAAACAACAGTGTAGAAGAGGTAGGACAGTTTATCAACATATGCCAGTCACAAGTATAAAGTGGGAGAGGAGTGTCTGGAAACAGCCCTGCAGAAAGGGATCTGGGGGTGTGCCCTGGCAACCAAGAGGGCA
>VYZW01050669.1:265-19845 GCA_013401315.1 Balaeniceps rex
ACTGCTGATTCATTTACTGAGACATATTCTTTGAAGAATATGTCATATGTCTTTAAGAAATTGTTTGAGGGGAAAGAGGAAGATAAATTAACAATTTAATTACTGAATAACTGAAAAAGAAGACCTACATTCAACACAGAGATATATAAATCAGTACTTTGGCATAAATGTGATACTTGCATTCATTGCTGCAATGATCTGGGGTCATCATCCTGATGTTTTATTCAGGTGTCCACCTACGAAATTTAGAGCTGTAATTAAATAACATTCCACTGCAAGTCAGGCTGACCTTGAAAGAGAAATATACACAAATAAATAATTCCACAGATTAGCTGAACAAGAGCTATCAAATCACAAATCAAATAAAAATCTTATTCTGGAATATGTCGCTTGAATGCATCCTGTTATTTAGAGAAGTAGTGGCCTTGGCTGCTATATATCCTGAGTAGAATCTGATTGGAAAAATCTGGAAGCATATTTGGTCAGATTTTTTTCAGTTGTCAGAATGTAAAGAGATTTCTGCTGATCATTCCAATTCAGGGAAATTCTGCTTGAGTTTGCCTGGGTTCATGCCAGGCTCCACTATACTGTGCGGTAGCTCCTGAACTTGATAGCAGAACCCACCTCAGAGTAAGTGAACACTGGGGGCACACTTCTCTGCATCTGTGGTATTACTGCATTTCATTTAACACAGGTGTTCTTGAATTTGTACCTAGCAAGAACAAAATCAAACCAAAAAATATCTCAGTAAGCACTGAAGTGGCATTCTTTCCCTGTTCTGATCTTTGCAAATTCCCTGGTAAAACAATGTGTNGTCAGGTCAATTGGATTTGGGATGAAATAACAACATGATCAACTCATCATATGTGAAGGAAGCTTCAATTTCTTCTCAAACATAATACCTTCAGGACACATATGGCCTTACATGAGCTCAGGGGCTATATTTATTCTAGAACTAACTATAATATTGCATATACAGTTAGGTGTTAAATACGTGTTCAATTTTTACATGCCCTGTTAGAAGAGGAACAAAAAGATTCTGTGGCAGGAGGTGTGATTTCATTTTCTGGCACTACAGCAAATTTCTCTGCAAGCTGTTTCTTTATCATTGTGCCTCAGTTCATTTATAGGAAATAGGTGTAACATTGTCCAATGTTGCTAAATTACTCTGATAAGTCTTTGATTTATGATGATAGCAAATTCATAAGCACCTCAACAAGTTGTTTTACAAGTAAAATGTTAAGACTTCTGAATGCTAGCATTCTGCATATAATTTCAGCATGTGAACTACCTCAAGTGGCTGCAAAAGCTGACCACCATAGTATACATTCCTGATGTCAATTACAGAATACAGGTATCTCTAAATATGCGTTAAATCAGGCAATGATTCAGAGAATAACAATTACATGACCTGCTGCCAAGAAAGCCTCTAACGTATGTGCTGACAGACACTACTAACTGATGTAATATTTTGTAATATGGATTTTGACCAAAAATATTAAAAATGGGGAAAATATTTCTGAGAAGAGGAGAAATATTTACCTTTTCCAGTCAAGTGAGTGGTAGAGGAAAAACTAATGCTAATAGCAGAAGAGGACCTTTTTTCACAGTGCATATTAACTGAATCTAACAGAATTCAGCTCAGCCAGCCAAAAAAAGAACTGGACAGAAACAGAGGTTAGATAACACAGCTGGCCAAAATGTTTGGATGTAGCAAACACATGCTTTTGCACAAGGCAGGCTTTGTAAAAAGCCCTGCACAGTATGAACATACTGAAAAGATGAAAAGCGATGAGAAAGTTGAATGTGTAATGTCTATGAATACATCTTTCAAAACTCTGAAGATTCCAAAAAGGATGAATAGTGCACTTTGCTAATGCAATTCGTGCAATGTGTTAAGGGAAAATTTAACTAACAAAGAATGTTAAAACTGATTGATAACATTTGCATTGTATGTGAGCACTTCTGTATGTAAGAATTAATGGCCAGAGAGATATTAAACTATGCAGCCAGAGAGATAGTCATGAAAACACAAATGTCTTCAGTTCTTCATGACATTGACAGTGGAACTTTGGTGCTATTGAAATGACAGAAAATTATCTGGCTGGAAAAATCCGCAAGAATTTTTCTGTAATAGTTGTCAACAGTTTGTCTATATTATTAAATGTCTTTTTTGTATTATATTCTGACCTCAATACAGCTTGCATATACGTGAAGCTTCATCCAAGCAAGCACTATGTAAAGGACTGGTTTTATCTTCAATGCGACATTATTTGGCTTTTTGAATAAAAAATTGAATGGAAGGAATAACCATTTAATGGGTATGTCACCAAAGAATGAAAGAAATGTCAAAAACCCAAGTCCACAATACTGGCATCTGAAGTAACAATTACTATGCACAGTAGCTGGTAAACTCTGAGCAGTCAACTCAGTACATAATCACAGGACAAGCTGGCTGTCAGTGAAAGGATCGGGTACTGGCTGCTTCCCTCAGTGGGATTAATACAGAGCCAAGTGTAGGTTATCAATCACCATAAAATATGTGATTCGGAAGATTTCCAAATGGACAGCAATGAGACAAAAGCATAACACTTTAAACAACAAGTTAGAAACTAGAATTATTTCATATATTAAGGATAATGTTAAAGATATGATGTTAAAGTCAAGGATCAATATTTCTTAACAGTGATCAATCATCTTAGTTTAATTTCATGACCACTTCAGTAACAGTCAGGAATTCACCACACAGGATCTCAGGTTTTGCCATATGATCATCAAAGACTAGGATAATGAAACCGAAGGAAGAAAGAGCATACAAAAAAGCAGATGGGCTAAGGCATAGCAATAGCTGAAAAGTAATGGAGCAACAAAAATCTGCATTTTAGTGAAAAATGTAAGTATATTACAAGAAAAAACATCATCACTGTCTGTAATTAGACATGTATTTAGCTAGGTTACCAGACACTTCCCATTATCTTTTGTCATTTGTGTTGAAACTTTAATCATTTGGGCTGGAATTTTCTACACCACGACAGTAGATTTAGGCCATATAGATTTGTATCTTTAAATCTCAGGTAACACCACTAGGTAGCTTCTTTAAATAAAAACAAGAGGGAGAAATTTTTTTATTATGTTTAAAAAATTGCAGCTACTATTTTTAAGAATTGCTGGAGTTTTGGAGCTAAGACTTGAAATCTGTTACATTACATGGGGTCTTATTTGTTTTATAGTTATTCCTGACAGTTTACTAGCATAAGAAAGATTTAAGCGTAAAAAAAGCTGAAGTTCCTTCAGAAGTTCCTTCAGAGATGGATGGGAACAGAGGTTTTTCTAACTATTGCAAGAGGTCCCTAAACACTAGTTTACACTCAGTAAGAATTTCCCCCTTCAACCATGAATTGTATACCTGCAGGGATTTCTGCAGAAGTGGAAAACCCTTGGAGCCATGGAGAGTAAAGCATGAAAGCCTGTTGCATATGGTATTCATGACTATGCCACAAAATATAAAACAAAACATGCCAACTCTCTCAGTTCTTTGGTAAAGGTGTTTTATCATCAGGAAGGCATAGAGGTTCAATTTTTCAGGATTTTCCTAGGCAGTTACACTCTGGGGAACATCAGGCTCTCAGTCAAATGGCAGCATTTGACAGATCAGCTAGAACAAGGTGACTCCCTGTGGGTTTAAGTTGGTGTTGGAGGTGCTTCTCTCATGCAGGCACTCTGCTCAGTATTCTGGGTCCAGCTCAGGGAGGGAAGGAAATCCCCAAGATCTCAAAATGAGCATTCGCAATGAGCAAGTACTTGGAAATTTTAGCCTAAATCTTTCTGGAGCTTTGCTCTCCAGTTGTCAGTTGAAGATAGCCCTGCAGTCTAAGCATCCAGTCTGTGAATCTGACCCTGTGTAACCACAACTCCTTCTCATTTAGTGTGTCCAAAAATGTGTGTCTGAAGAAGTGAGGGGAAGGGACAAGAGAGGACGAAGTCTTCAGAGGCTTGTCTGGATAAAGTTTTATTTCTATGTCTGAAACTGGATAAGAAACAGAGGATATATTGCAGGTTTCAGATTTAAATGAGCTGATGTACAAGTCTTTTCATGTACTTTTCATGATGTATGACAACTTAAAAGATTTTAAGGTTGTATACTGATCATAACAGAGAAGAGGAAACTTAAACTGAAATAGCAATATTTATTTTCTGAAGAGGGACAGTAGGTGAAACTTGGAAAGGATTCTGAATAGCAGAGAGATTAATCTCACAGAAAAGTCATCCAAGTTGCCTTTACACTGAATTAAAGCAGGAGCTCCATCTGTATGTGGCTTGGGAGGAAGCAGAATAAAGGAAGAATTCCAGCACTGATGCAGTGTCCAAGGTGAGGATGCCATGTGAATATGTGGTCAGAAGCTTTCTGGCTGAACAGTATCCTAAGAAATACATTTTGCAAAAGATGTCCTTGAATATATTGGAATTACATGTTTCAGTTTTACTTGTAACCTCTTTATTTCCCAAACTCATCATCATTCCTGTCCAAATCTTTGTCTAAAACCTTCATAAATACACCAGGACTTTGTGGTGCTGAATAGCCTAATACCATAGGACAAGATTGATGAGGATGAAACCAGAGAACTGAAGATAAAGTGCTGCAAGGAAACAGCAGATGAATATATAGAAAGAAATACTGTCATTCTGGAGATAACACTGCTTCAAAGATGTGCTTGTAGAGCTCAGAGTCTGGGAAAGTAGATGTTGACTGAAATATACTGAGCCATAGTCTGCAGAGCTGAGTTTGCAGGCTTATGTCACTAGCAGATGGAGTTCAGGAAGGAAAAGACTACACATTGTGTGATCTCTTTTGAAGCTGCTTAGAGACATCTTGGTCTGAATTCCATGGGTTCAGTGGAATTTTAGTGGAATCTTTTATTAAACTAAGTGAATTGGTCAAGTAGCTGAAAAAGAGGATCCCTGAGATCTGCTTTCAAAAGCAAAACATTCAAAATGTGTGAAAACGTAGCACAGGCTTTCGGCAGTTTTGTTCTCCAGCTGTAAAATGAAGTTGACCCTACAATCTAAGCTCACAGGTATTCTGTGAAGCTAAATCTGTTAATGCCTTTGAAATACTTACATGGTGAAAGGAACAGGAAGAAACTAATTGTTTGTAATGCAAATTCTGAAAAGTACTTGGTTAAACAGGCATACGAACACACATTGGATTGGAATATCAAAACAGCTAGTGAGAAGATATTAATGAAGAAGGAACTGTGAGAAAAACAAATGAAAAAAATCTATGTCAGGACTGTAGCAAAAGTAAGCACAAGGAGCTGAATTAAGACTATGTATGTTGTATATATATAGTTACATTCTCCATTCTGTAGAATATAAAGTACATATAAATACACACATGCTTTTTTTGGAAAGATATTATTTGTGAAATCAAATGCCTATAAGGTAGCAAATGCCAGAATTGCAGATATTCATGACAATTGAATGAGAGAGAATCTGCTCCCCAAAATACAGTGTGGAAAAATAGAAAAGATTTAAATTCATCCTGAATATAAATCATATACAGACATTTTCTGTAAGATTTCTCACAATATTAGGCAGCAGATGTTGAGAGAAACACATCCTTATTGATATGCTGGCAATGGCTGCAGCCTAAAAGTTGGAAGTTGGATGGTGCTCAAGGGCATTCCTGTATCCTCTTTATCAGCTGAAGATGATTTTGCAAGCCTGCCCAGTCTAGTAGTTAAGGGGCTCTAGCCCCTTCAGTACAGAGTTAGCTGCACTGATTGAATATGCTTCTAACCCTTCCTATTTCTCCTGTCATTGTCTGTGGGTTTTTGTTGTTGTTTTTCTCATGTGGATATTCTCTATTTTTCTGTATTTAAATCCTGGATCCATTTCACAAAAAGAGGCAGAAACCAGACAAATTGATGACATGAATTTATGAAAAGGAGGGCTGTCTCAAGAAACCTGATTAACTTCTTGGAGTAAATGACAATAAAAGATGACAAATCTGGGAAAAGATAGAATATATGTGGACATCAAGAAGTCCTTTCATACTGTGCTCTGTGAAAAGATTGTATAGGGGTTACTAAATACATTACCAATGGTAAACTTTTTCATAAATATTTAACTTAGCTACCAAGATTGTAGCAGTAAGTGAATACAGACTGAGAAAGAGAAGAGGTAGATTGTAGAGTTCTGACGGACAATGCTTTTTTTATTGTAAATTGTTGTTGTAATTTTTTTTTTCTTTAGCTTTCAGTTTCCCATTATTTGCCACAGACCTTCATTATTTGGCAGGAGAACGCCCCCTGGGTTTCAGAAGCAGCTTTTATTTGTCTCATGACTTTCTGTTCTGATTTAGATAGTGAAATTTAGTAGTCTATCCAAATTAATGGAGATCGTGAAAACAAACTCATACCACACATACATCACTGCCATATAGCAAAGAATAGCTGAAGTGAAAGATGACAGGATATAGGGAAAGGGTGTGAGCTTTCCCCAAGACCACAAGGATTGACCAAATGATACATTTCTCTCTCCTCCAGAAGGGATTAAAAAAATCCTGCCTAGGAAAAGATAGAACCAGCAGGTACATTACTGTTTTGCTGTAATTTCCTCAGGCTCAGAACTTTACACAAACAGCTAACAATCTCTCTGAAAGTGAGCACAGAAATGAGGTTGGATGGAAAGAGTTGTAGTGGAAAGCAGAACCTGTCTTACCAGTCCTTCAACTGGTAGCATTACATCTGTGGGTCATATGCCTGGTATTTCCTCATTCTCCAGTGTTACCTAAGTTCACAACTTAATGCTCCTTTAATGAAAGTCATGAGAGCATTTGTGATACATATCAGCATGTTTCAAAATTAAAGCAGAGAAAGGATGTGACACAGATGTCAGGTAGAAAAATAGAGAGTTTATGGGCTATACGGCTATGGGAAGCTATTAAAATCTAGTATTAATTTCAAAAGAAACAATTAAGAAAGGATATGTTGTAGACCCTAAGAGGGTTAGAGAAAGTAGATACAAAAAGTGCTTTGAAAGGTGAAAACTTTGGGAAGAGGAAAGCATGAATTATGGTAAAGGAGGACAAGATATTTCATTACAGGTAATTATTATGTAAAAGAGGTAAAAACTGAGTCCTTATGAGTTGTTCTTGATTTACAGTACTTCAGTTAGAAATCTGGATCCAGCTCAGAACCTGGCAAGGTTTTGGTGGTGGAAGGCTGCACGGGTAGTCTCTGCGAGAAGACACCAGGAGCTGCCCCCATGTCAGATACAGCCAGTTCCAGCCGGCTCCAACAGACCCACCGCTGGCCAAAGCTGAGCCCACCAGTGGCACTGGTGATGCCTCTGTGATAACATATTTAAGAAAGGGCAAAAAATGCTGTGCAGCATCTATCTGAAAGAGGAGTGAGGAAAATGGGAAAGAAACAGCCCTGCAGACACCAAGGTCAGTGAAGAAGGAGGGGGAGGAGGTGCTCCAGGCACTGGAGCTGAGGTTCCCCTGCAGCCTGTGGTGAAGACCATGGTGAAGCAGGTTGTCCCCCTACAGCCCAGGGAGGACCATGTCAGAGCAAGTATCAACACTGCAGCCTGTGGAGGATCCCACACCAGGGCAGGTGGAGATGCTTGAAGGAAGCTGCAGCCTGTGGAGAGCCCATGCTGGAGCAGGTTTTCTGGAAGGAACTGCAGCCCATGGAGAGCCTACGCTGGAGCAGTCTGTTCCTGAAGGACTGTACTGTGTGGAAAGGACCCATGATGGAGCAGTTCACAAAGGACTGTATCCCATGGGAGGAACCCTATGCTGGATCAGGGGAACAGTATGAGGAGGAAGGAGTGGCAGAGACGAAATGTTATTGTCATGGTTTAATCCCATCTGGCAACTAAACCCCACACAGCCACTTGCTCACTCCCCCTGGTGGGATGGGGGAGAGAGTTGGAAGGGTAAAAGTGAGAAAACTCATGGGTTGACATAAAGACTGTTTAATAAGTAAAAGCTGCGCACGCAAGCAAAGCAAAACAAGGAATACATTCACTACTTCCCACCGGCAGGCAGGTGTTCAGCCATCTCCAGGAAAGCAGGGCTCCATCACGCATAATGGTTACTTGGGAAGACAAAAGACCATAACTCTGAGCATCCCCCCCTTCCTTCTTCTTCCCCCAGCTGTTTTGCTGAGCATGACGTCATATGGTGTGGGATATCCCTTTGGTCAGTTGGGGTCAGCTGTCCCAGCTGTGTCCCCTCCCAGCTTCTTGTGCACCCCCAGCTTACTCGCTGGTGGGGAGGTGTGAGAAGCAGAAAAGGCCTTGACTCTGTGTAAGCACTGCTCAGCAATAACAAAGACATCCCTCCGTTATCAACACCATTTTAATCGCAAGTCCAAAACATAGCCCCATAGTAGCTACTATGAAGAAAATTAACTCTATCCCAACCAAAACCAGCACAGTTATGAACTGACCACAAACCCCATTCCCCATCCCCCTGCACCACTGGGGTGGGGAGGAGGTAGAAGTGTCAGAAATGAAAGAATGAAGTTGAGCCTGGGAAGAAGAAGGGCTGGGGGGAATGTGCTTTTAGGGTTTTTTTGTTTGTTTGTTTCTCACTATCATACTCTATTTTTAATTGTCAGTAAATTAAATTAATCTTCCCCAAGTTGAGTCTGTTTTGCCTGTGATGGTAATTGGTGAGTGATATCCCTGTTCTTGTCTCAGCCCATGAGATTTTTTCATCTTATTTTCTCCCCCTGTCCTGTTGAGGAGGGGGAGCAAGAGAGTGTCTTGGTGGGCACCTGGCAGCCAGCCAAGGTTAACCCACCACGAGAGTGTTGAGCCTTTCCTCTGGAAGAAGAAGGGGATGATTTTGCCTAATACAGCTTTGGAAAAATATGGTAGGCATTACAGAAACAAAATATTTTCACTTGAAATGTCAAAAATGCTGAAACGTCTGCTGTGTAATTATATCTATTTAGATCAGAAATGCGGATCTATAGTGGATCTGGAAAACTTTAGAAAGTAAGTGTGTACAGATATTCTGTCTCTTGAAAGCAGGCAAGTTCCAAATGAATGCATACAGTACTATTAAGTAAATGATTGAAAATAACCATCGCTTAAGGAAGAGGCAGGTTAGGAGGAAGACATATTACCTTTCCACACTGTTCCATAACAGCTGGAATTTCTTTTGTCTGCCAGAGAACAGTGAGTAGCATTTGCCTGAGAATGAAAGATCCTTGGTGAAAATTTAGACCCTAGTGTGAGAAATGTTTACAATAAATGGAATAGTTTGGCTGTCACATTTATGAAAGGGTACCAGGGTATGTGGATGCATCATCACAAAGACTGCTTTAGCATTTTATTCAGGCATACTGGATTTTCAAAGTTTGCAGAAACAGGAATAGAGCAAAGCACTGTGAAAACTTTCTTATAACCTCTAGAGGGATGGACTGCTGTTATTAGCATATTAGGGAAAACATTTCATAATCAAGAAGTAGTCTCTCTGGTATGGTGGATGAAATGTTACAAAAGAAGGCTGGAAAAAAATCTATCTCTAAGGTGACCACCACCAATAATAATGCATTGTTAGTAATGAAGAAAGATAGAGTTTTTAAAGGTGAATGCATTCATGCTTCTTTTCTGATAGAAGCTTTTAGATGGAACACTTTATAGCTTTCTGACACTGGGAACAGTACTTACAGGTGTATAGGTGCACACCCAGTCCGTGTTTGCTAAATTGCAGGCACAATGTTAACAATCACTCTGAGAGGGAGAGAAAATTTATTTTAACGCATCATGAGAGATACATTTAGACCTAAAATTTGATATGAATTTACTAGCTTTTGAGTGTTGATCATAGAAAATGACATTTGAGAGTGCAGAGCAGTCAGTCAGGAATAAAGATCAGAGACGTCTGAGGGGAAAAAGTCTCCATTGATGGCAAATTCTGTCACTGTTGGCTCTCTCTCACTTCTAAATACCCTCTGCAGGAGGAAAAACTAGCCTTTGAAAATATTATTCCCTACCATGCTTTGCATTTAAGTCCTCTGAGTAATGTTAGTGAAGTTTACCATAAAAAAGCAGGATATGAGTCTATCCCAGGTTTTTTGTTGTTATTGGTGGTGGTTTTTTTCACTTAAAGGATATGGAAATACACATTTCCTTTTGCAAGTGCAGGGGAGCAGAAAATATGTCTATCCTGTCCTCTGAACTAAGTATTACAAGGAGTATCTGTTTCTATATATAATCATATTCTTTGATGATAGAAAACTTAACAAATGTTTGCATATGTTCTTATAAAACTATAGGTTCCATTTTGTTTTGCAAGCAACATTTTTCTTGCTAGGTTATCTTGAGCCTTTTCAATTTCCTTTTGCCTCCATCTTGGACAGGAGGGTGCTGCCAAAGAGTGTTCAATACAGATATTGGACAAGTGAGTTTGCAGTCTTTCATTCTGCTTGAGCAACTCAACGTGACTGAAAGACAGTACCTCACCTAAGAAAGGAAACAGCAACTTTACATAGAGAGGGTTTTCCAGCACCCATCCTGAAGCTGAGAGGCACAAGGCTGAGCGGGTGGAGGAAGTAAGACACAGCAGAATGAGGATGACAAAGTGTGGGATTTTCCTGCAAGTAGTTCCTTTTATAGAGGTTTGTATTTATCTTATACTTTCCCCTTGCAACATGTTTACCTTTGTGATAGGGTAAGTGATAAATTTGAAGCTTTTAGATTTTGATAGCCCACAGAGGAACAAGTTTCAAGGAGGGCTGGGAAAGCTGACAGTTGTTTTAGGCTCCAGAAAATTTATTGTGGCATTCCAAAGATGGAGGAAGCATTAGCCATAGAGTATAAACCTGGAAGTTTTCATGGATGTCCAGAGTGAATGACTGCAGAGTTGTGCTAGTCCCAGTGAGCAAGGGAATGGAGGTCTGCAAACTTGTGTTCATTAGAGCAGCATGATGAATGCCCAGCAGGGGTGACTGCAGCCACCGTGTAATAGCAGTAGTGTAAAACTACACGAGAGACATGGAAAGAAGCACATAAACATACATGTCTAGCTGTTTACCCCCCTAAAAGCATTAGTAGTTTATTATTCTATGACAGAAAATAGGTTGGAAATTTGTGCCATTTGGTGATGAAACTGAAATATCACTAAATTTTGAATAGCTTTTTCATGTCCAAACTAGCATGGTCCTGTTTATACATATAGTCAATATCCAAAATAGAATAGAAGGACAAGCAAAGCAAGGGTTTGAGAAGCAGAATTCAACAGAAAATGTGCATCAAAGAAACCATAAATCATATGCACAATATAAAAATTTGAGATTCATAGATTTTTTTCAGTACTGTGACTTTGACAGGATAGTAAATATTCTTGCAAGACAAACCTATTCTGCATCAAATTTTGTAGGACACCTCTCTTATGACCTTAAGATTTCCTGCCTATTTGGGGTTTGGGGTTGTTGCTGGAAAGGGTTTTTAGATCCAGCACATTAAGCAGGTACATTTTTGCTTTCTTTCGATACACAGGAGACACGCAAAATTTCCTGTTACTAGGTGTGTTACTATTATGCTGAGCTAAAAATGAAGTCTTTGTGCCTTGATTGACCTTGACAGTCCTCTATGAATTTAAGTCCCCATAAAGGTTTTTAATGTACTATATTTCTGGGTTGTTTGGGGTTTTTTTAAACAATGATTTAGGAATATGAACCAGTAAGATAAAAAAATGTAGATGGTATGAAAATGCAGTGAAAGTTTAGCGTATCATTTTAGAATTCTTGTTGTCCTTTGAAGCCCATATCAGCACTACCTGTTAGGCAAGCAGTAATATCAGAGTACTTTATTTTTAAAGTAACCATTTTTTTTTTTTTTTCCTCAAGTATTTGGCTTCTCAAATCACAGCTGACTTTTAGAGTGCTGAATTCACTCAGTCCCCCTTAAATGTTCAAGTATTGCTTGGGCAGTTCCTCCTGCTCTAATCCTCACCCAGGTCTGCACATATCCAGCACTGCTGGCCCACAGCAAGTACGATTTTTAACCCGTTCCCATGAGCAAGGTGGCAAACCTAGGTTCAGAGTAGACTATGTTGCTGGCCGTGGTGCTGAAATGTTGATGAGTTCAAATATACAGAGTATTTTGTGGTTTAAAATATGTATTGCTATAGCAGACAAGATTTGGGGAGTATTTGGGGAGCATTACATTTGAGTTAATTAAATTCCTTCCTTCAGTATCTTTTTCTATTGCTGCCTGTTTGTATTTGTTGCTCCATGGGCCTCACTCACTCAAACAGTTCATTGTCTTCTCCACATTTTGAGGTGAAAAGAAAGTTCTGTGCACGTTCACCTGAAGTGGGAAGATCCAAAATACATTTTTTTGGTAATAGAAGCAGTGGTAAGCTGATACTACTAATTTGTGCTCTGCTACAAGGTTTTTGCTTGCTCCCATCTAACTTTTCATATTACTTTCGTATTACTTTCGCTTATATCCTTCAGTATCAATCATAAAGGACATTTAGATTTAGGCAGCAGAGTATTGTCAGGCAAGGATTACCTTCCAAGCTCTTAAACCAACACTTTCTCTCAAAAATCTGTAAAGACAGGGTGTCCAAAATTCAGTGATGAAAAGAAATTTTAAGTGTAATGATTGTGGCCTATACTTTTTTTGATTTTGGTGCTTTCTCTGATAGTGCTGTGATTACCTTACAGTACCTCCTGTGCATACAGAATAGGCATGACCATGACTAACTAAATGAGGAAAGTATAGATTTTTTTATTTTTAAGAAGGAGAAAAGGGAATTTCTGGCTAGTGGAGCATGCTAGATATTAAAGGAAAGTGTATGTCATCAGAAAAAGGACTCAGAAGGCTATTCTTCAGGGAATTGTCCCTCTATTTAGTCCAGATAATGGTAGCTGTCATATTTTAGAGTACTCAGCATGAAAGATCACAGAGCAAATACCTATTCTGTACTCTAAACAATTTTTATTTGTTAATTATATGTGCCTCAGACATTAATACCTAAAGGCAGGACACTATTTTTTTCATGCAGCTAACTTTCACAGTAAAAATGACTGGTTTGCACCAGGTGGTGCTGGTTTATCTGGATCCCAATAAGAAAGGTACATATATTTGCAAGATAGATAACTATTTACTAAAAGCCTAGAAAAGGTAACAGCAAGTTGTAAAATCTCACATCCCTTTCTGATGCTGGGAACCCTGAGATGATACATCATTGGATGGACATCTGATCAGGGAACAGCATGCTCCACAGATCCCATCTGTGGTGAGGTTCACCATGCTTAAGTTTGCTAGTGTCCTTGTAGAGTCTTGCTCATGGTACAGCTTCACCAGTCACTGGGAGCAATCAAACTTGGAATGCTGACTTAGCTTTAGAGAGTCCCTTGGACAGTATGGTGTAATACTCTTATTTCACTAATAAAGCTACAGTTCTTGAAGAGGTGCATCTAATATTTCAAGTGGGCAAAGCAATATTATATGCATACTTTTGATTAAGTACAGATTGACTACATGTGCATTGAATAATTTTACATTGACTGTGTATTCAATGATTAATTATACCATTGATTAGCTATGCCTTGATTAAGTAGCAGTCATGTGGTATCCATGATACAGAGGCATACACCTGGATTAGTCATTATGCGGATCACTAACTCCTCATACAGTAGTCTTCCAGGCTGACCACTGCAGTGTAAATTTCATATAGAGTCGCATGCAGAAATTGCAGTGTTCCAATCTTAAGGGTAAGCCAAGCCCAGCCAAATGAAACCTCGCTGTACCAGCACAGTATGTTTTATAATAGAGAGGTCACTGAAAGGTATACACTTCTTCCCAGACCCCAGATAAAATATCATGTTATAATATCATGTTGCTAAACTTCTTTCTAGAAGGAATTGTCAAATGAGCCCAGTAATGGAAAACTTTAGCTCAGAGAAACTAAGCAACTACGAAGTGATCAAAACAGTCCTAGGCAAATCCTGCAGTTGTCTTCCCAACAATTTCTTGTTTACTTAGTTCATCACAAAAGTGGTTGTCTGCCATGTACAACATCACATAGGTGAAGGTACTGATCTCGGTGCTCCGGGCTAAATAAACAGAAGCATAGAGCAGAATATCACCAGCAGAATAGATAGAATTCAACTCTCTTTCAACATGGAATCAAGTCTCAGGACACTGCAGATGAAGGAATAATTGAAAAATAAAAAGAACATATTCTGGGACAGAACTGGCAGGAAATACTTTTCCTTTTCCTCTCAGAAAAAAAAAAAATCATATTTCAGAAATATCCCAGAGCAGCAGAGGGATAAAACCAAGATCTCTTATGAATAATAATAATAGCAACATAGGCCAGACACTCTAGAAGAATTTGGAGGGTATATTTGCCTTTAGAATTTGGAGGGTTTATTTGCCTTTTGTGTCAGAAATCCAAACAGATCCTGTGATTCTTTTACCTTCTTAGTCAAAAACTTTCATTGTGGCACTATTGGCCACTTTGTGGTGATGTTCTCAGTCTCTCTTTAAGCTGCACAACTGTTCACTTCAACAGAGGTTTGTTCAGTTACTGCACATTTGTGGTTTGGACCAATCCTGCTGCTAACCCTGTTCCCAAAGAGGGAAATTTAAATAACCGTGAAATTTGCCTAGATTATTTTTTAAGCAGAAACAGAACAAATGTTGCCTTTAAGTAACTGATATTGTTCCTCTGAAAGTGAAGGTTCAGTCTTTCAGCCAGCATGAAAAACAATATTTCAAGGGACTATGACAGACACTACAGTGTACATGTTCTATGACTAAACCTCATATAGGAGCAGAAAGCAGTGCACAAAATTAGTTACAAAAATATTTTCTCTATGGCATGTCTCACAAATGCATTTTTGACTGCATAGAAAGTAACCTTGAATAGGAGAAAATCCTCATTATGTGGAAGTTTTATTTTTCTACATTTTTATGAATGACGGTGTTATTTTGCTTGTCTATATCCAGATGTAGACAGTAGAGATGGTAGAATCTGAGACAAACAAAAAGTATGCAAAACAAAGGAAAAAAGAAAAAAGAAAAATTCCACATAATATTGTCTTAATTCTGGTTTTGCTAATGCCAAAGTTAATTTTACCACTCAATTCAAATGAATCATAATTAGGAATAGTTTAAGAGTCCTTGAAAATCCCAGGTTATGAACACCATAACTGATTCCTACCCAGATCAATAAATAGATGGATTTTTTGGGAATGTACAGCAGAGCAGGAAACAAGCAAACAAAAAGGCCTAATATCCACTGAAGTCTGTAAAGTTCCTCAGAGGTGGAATTTAGGAGTGAAAAAAATTATTATCTGCACAAAGAATTACATTTTACTGGAGTGTATAAATATCTTCTGCTTACTACAGTTTAAATCTTTGGGAAAATGCAGTGGATCAAAACCAGAAATGCTGTTTTGCAAGGGAAACATTTTTGCCCTCATAACAGGTTTCCCTTCTCTTTAGCAGCTTATTTCTGCTGGATATTGTATTTTGCTTTACTTCTCCTTGTCTTTTTCCTATTCTAACTGTTTGATCCTGGCGCGTCCATTTTAGGTTTAGCAAATTAAGTTTTTATTCCCCATTAAGTTCAATTAATTTGTAACACTGAGGGCTTGGTGTATTCTGTATGCATTTAAAATATTTTTGTATATTATGTCTGATGTATTCTTAGAGATTATTTAATGCAGTGAGTCACGTTAGTTTCAGACTATTGACATTGTGGTAAGGCAAGTCATACACAGAGGTGATTGGGATGGATCCTTGTGGATCAACCCAATAGTAGATCAAGAGCTCATGTCTAACATATGACATGCTGTAACGTGATGGCTATGTTTCAAAAGCAAGTTATTGATACCTGATTCCTTGTAGAATAAAACAGAAACCAGAGCTGTACAGGCACAGAGGAGCTGTGAGGAACATTGGAAACCAAATACTATTTGTAGCCTGTTAAATCCAATGTAGATTATGTTAAGTAAAGTTGCTCAAAACAGTTTTTCACACCTTTTCACATCCAGAACAATTCGTCTGTCCTCCCTGTAAGGATTAATTTCATTTTTGATAGGAGCCACTGCAAGCTGTAGTTATACCTAAGAACTTTCCCCAGAAAAGTGAAGTGATTGTAACAGCTGTTAAAGCCAGTTTCATACTTTGGGAAAATAGGTGCTGTGGCATCTGATAGGGGATACATCACAGAAATTTTCAGTAGCACTTGTTCCATGAAGATAACAGTAGCACAGCACTTCCTGGTCTAATTGCATTTCTGATATATATAGATAAAACCAGCATGTATTTATAGATCTTACACAATAGTATTCCACCCTCCCTCTTGATGCTTTGTCGTTAACCAATGCAGCCTTCTCTGCAGCAAAATCTCCCAGAAAAAAAATTTCTAGGTTTTTCACTTACGAACTAAACAAAGGAAATCAACTTCCCCACCTGCTGTGGCTGGCTGAATACAGAGAGAAAAGCAGTGTTAATTAAAAAAAAAATCACCCAGTGATGATCCATTCAGAGCTATTCTCCTGTTCTTGCTTTACATAGGACAATAAAAACATCTGTCTGAAGCAACTTTTCTTTTCGAGGGGTGCCTTTGTAAGCATGTTTTTATTGGGAACACACGTGCCATTCAATGGACGAATATGTACTCTGATCTCCCATGGGTCTTAGCTTCCATCATGGCTTCCAAAATGTCTGGGGTGGATGTCAACTCTGCATATTAGTATATCCTCACTAGTGCATGTCAGATGTGCTAATTAATCCTTTTTAAATGCCAGAAGTCTCTACTTGCTAACATGAAACTAGGACTACCCCATATAATGAGGCTGATTTTCCACAATTTCTTACCCATTTCCAAATAACTGTATTACCTCACATTTCCATGTAAGGCAAGAGCTCAGAGATGCTGATTTATAAACACTGTGACATTCAGAATGAAAGGCAAGAATACTGCTACTGATCCAAATGACAATATTTCTGACTTCTGTGAGGCCCAGTGCAATTATTTTCAGGATCAACAGCCCCATTAGCACCAGAGAGAAAGTGCAGCTGGGCGTTATTATTGTTTTTAACTCTCTGACTTATCCATAATAAGTGTGACAAAACATGAGATACCTTTGACTTTTCACTTTATACTCCAAAGCATTCTTCATGTTTCTTAAAAGTGAAATACTTCTTACTTATACTTGAAATAGATAACTTTGTTATCTGTATATCTTTCAAATGTCAGCTTTGACCCTGAAAGTACAGAATTATGGAAATGTGTGTCTTCGTGGAAATAATGCATATTAACATCACAATTTTACCCCAGAAGGTTTTGTTCCTGCTTTTTTTAATCATGAATAAATATTTGCTTATAGTCTGTAAAAATGAGATTTCACCTTGTATCCAAGTTGTAAACAATGATGACAAAAGGTTTTCTAAAATTTTTCAAAAGTATCTTTTTAGCAAAATGTCCAGATGTATATATCGTTTTCCCACACCTTTCAGAAAGAGTGGCTGAGGATAGACTGCCATTACCTCACACTATAGCTTAATGTTCTTTCTGAATTGTGGACACAGCCCCCATTTTCATGTGCAGTTCTACTGATACACTTACAAACTTTTAGCAGTTTTAACTGCTAAATCCATTTTTGTAGTGTCGTATCTTAAGATCCTTTATATATAGATATCATAGTAGTACCTAAACACCTCAGATCTTCAAAGTGAAGGTCTTAGTTTCACAATGCTACAGTGATAAACTGAAAAACTATACTCATTTTGGCAGAAAGGGGAATAAGAAATACAAAATCTAAGTAAGTTGCCCAAGATAATATCAAAAAACCTGTCACCAAGCAAGAGCAAGAACTCAGTTCTCACTAATCTCTGTTTATCATCATGATCGCAGGACTGTCACTGAAGCTGCAGGTGAACCGCTGCTGAACCTAGGGACTGTCTAAATGGGCTCACTTACATGATAACTTTACCATCAGAGCTCTGTTAAACTGTAATAAAAAATTCTCAGGCAGTTCCACATCTCTTTGGTATCTGTGTCTACATTATCCCAAGCTGATCATATCACACTCCATTGAAGACATTGTGCTTTTCAGCGATGGGAAGCCATCTCCAGTGTTTCCTCAGACACCAGTCCCCAGCCAGAGAGACACTAATAAAAGGAAGGGAGGAACCAAGCTGGGTCTAGGTGCACTGCTGGTTACCTTACATCAGACTGTATCAGGTTGATGTTCTGAGAAGGCAAAAGCAGAAACCCAAAAGATGGACGTCTGCCACTGCTGTGTCCTCCGGTGACTTCCCTTTTGGTATTGCCTCTGGCTTTGCACAGCACTTGGATGAGAGTGATACTGCAAAGGACGCAAGATGCAGAGGTGGGATAGTGAAAGGAAAAAATCAGCAGGAGAAACAAGAAAACAAGAAAGATGGATTGACACTCTCCAACACATTTTTTTCTTCAAGTGAAAATGGTAACAGGCATGACAATCTTTCTGAAAATATCTCGCTTTCAGTCATCCTGGTGCACATGATGTCTGATTGTCTAGAAATCTATCTGTGAATGCTGATAAAGAATTAAGCATTTCTGCTGAAAAAAAAAAGAGGTGTTCATAACACGTAAAGGACTGGTTTACATCTTGACCTGACCTAATAGGACTTGTAAAATTGTAAGTGACATCCAAAACCCAACTGTTTGAACAACAAAGGCAATAAATGCAGCAAAGTATTTTCTTATTCTTAACTTTTCATAGAATAGAATAGCTCATAGAATCAGAGAATAGTTTCGGTTGGAAGGGACCTTCAAATGTCATCTAGTCCAACCCCCCTGCAATGAGCAGGGACATCTTCAACTAGATGAGGTTGCTCAGAGCCCTGTCCAACCTGACCTTGAGTGTTTCCAGGGGTGAGGCATCTACCACCTCTCTGGGCAACCTGTTCCTGTGTCTTACCTCCCTCACTGAAAAAAAATCCTTCCTTATATCTAGACTAAATCTACCCTCCTTTAGTTTAAAACCATTACCCATTGTCCTGTCACAACAGGCCCCGCTATAAAGATTGTCCCCATCTTTCTTATAAGCCCCCTTTAAGTACTGAAAGGCTGCAATGAGGTCTCCCCGCAGCCTTTTCTTCTCCAGGCTGAACAACCGCAACTCTCTCAGCCTTTCCTCATAGGTGAGGTGTTCCATCCCTCTGATCATTTTTGACCTCTTCTGGACCTGCTGCAACATGTGCTGAGGACTCCAGAGCTGGATGCAGTACTCCAGGTGGGGTCTCACCAGAGCAGAGTAGAGGGGCAGAATCACTTCCCTTGACCTGCTGGTCACAATTTTTTTGATGCAGTCTAGGGTACAGTTGGCTTGCTGGACTGTGAGCGCACATTGCTGGCTCATGTCCAGCTTTTCATTCACCAGTACCCCCAAGTCCTTCTCTGCAGGGCTGCTCTGAATCCCTTCATTCCCCAGCCTATATTGACACCAGGGGTTGCCCTGACCCAGGTACAGGACCCTGCACTTGGCCTTGTTGAAGCCCATGAGGTTCACATGGGCCCACTTCTCGAGCTTGCCCAGGTC